>OU898278.1:124465444-124527524 GCA_918026665.1 Diabrotica balteata
TAATCATTGGTGTCTAAATTTTCACTGTATTCTTTGCAGTAGAATTTACTCTTATGCTATATATTAAAAGTTTGTGGATATCACAACTTTAAGTACTAGATGGTATCACTGTTAATGATTTTAATCATTAACGGAAAATAAGTAGTTTAAAACAAAAAAATTATTTAAGTAGATATGTGACTTGCATTACAGAACAATTAAAACGTAGATAACAGGTCAAAAATTCATACTGTTTTAAGTGCTACACAATTTTAAAAGTATATCATTGTTTCGCCTTATATGAAATAATTTCTCTTCTTTGATCAGATTTGATTTTGAGTATATTTGTACTTAAAATGTATTATTTGATCCCATCGATTGGTTTACACTAGTGAGTTACATTACCAACCAATCCAAGAAATTCTTTAAATTCTATAAGTTTGATCTTTGAAAAAGGAATTTATTTGTAGTTCTAACTAGTGTAACTCTAAACGGATCGATCAACAATGATAACTTAATCCCTTATGAACCACAATTAGAGTTGAGTTCAGGTAATAATCATAGCATGTTTACAATTGCGAAAATATGTAAACGAGAAATCAAGAAGAATGATTTATTTTTTATTGTAAGAGATTAAAAAATATCTAGAAAAAATCGCACAACCAAGTGCCAGAGATAGACTGTGTTTGGTGTGATTTTAGAATAAAAGCAATAAAACAATAAATGAGACATTGAATGTACCATGATAAGATAAGATACCTACATAAGAATAGCAATGATAAATTGCACGATAAATTACTTTTGTTTAAGGTAAGATACGAGAAACATTTATTTAATAGTAGAAGGTAAGCCACTTCACTCCACTTTGACCTTTGACCTCTGACTACACAAGCCTGGTCTATGTTCGTCCTTACTCTACGCTTAAGCCGCTCCGGTTATGCCAACTGCTTAACGTTTGTTAAATGTGTTCAAGAACTGTTAGAGACCTATTTAAGACCTGTTTTAAGACCTGATGAAAACCTGTTCGAGACCTGATCAAGACCTAATCAAGACCTGTTCGAGACTTGATCTAAAGTCGTTCAAAGATTGATCGTATACCTACATTTTACGATGAATAAAGCTTTGAAATCGTCAAATCTTCATGGAAGCTACCCATGCCTAAAACTTGGGCACGGTACTCAACGAAGAAGAAGAAAGATTTGAAAAGACAACTTATAACGAAACGGAAAAATATCCAAAGTAAATTTAGACAATTCAAACAAGCACAAACATGTCAAGAAGATTTATTCATTGTAAAATGTAGGTATACGATCAATCTTTTTACAGCTTTAGATCAGGTCTCCAACAGGTCTTGATCAGGTCTTGATCAGGTCTCGTACAGGTTTTGATCAGATTTTGATTAGGCCTTGAACAAGTCTCGAACAGGTCTTGAACAGCTTTAACAAATTTTAAGCAGTAAGCATGACCGGAGCAGCTTAAGCGTGGAGTGAGGACGAATGTAGACGGGGCTTGTAACGTTATAAATCAAAGATCAAAGTGGAGTGGAGTGGCTTACCTTCTACTATTAATATTAA
Organism: Diabrotica balteata; assembly: GCA_918026665.1. Classification (NCBI taxonomy): domain Eukaryota; kingdom Metazoa; phylum Arthropoda; class Insecta; order Coleoptera; family Chrysomelidae; genus Diabrotica; species Diabrotica balteata. The sequence continues at coordinate 124,466,998 of OU898278.1, forward strand.
CTAAAAACACTAAAACTGCTTAAATATGTTCAAATTTTGATGCAAAAGGGTGGAAGATTATGTTGGTGATGATCATGATATAATTTCAGAATGGAAAATGTTCTTATCAATAAATATAAGTATGCAAACGAGTTCATTTGAACAGAGTAAAGAAGACACAGTTACAAAAGAAAAATTCGTCGCATTATTAGACGAAAGAGTAAACAAACTGGAAAAAAGTTAGTATAAACTAGAGACGATTTATAAAAATAGAACAATTGCAGATGAGGTAGATAGTATAACCTCAAAACCATGCCAGTTTGAGATAAATTCAGATCGCTAGAGAAAGACGAAATGAAAGGCAAATTTCTACCAGTGGTTTCCTCAATGACAATACATAAAATAAAGCTAAAGTCCATAATCACAGCCAGTTAATTCTCGATCTTAAAAAATAAAAAACTTAAAATATGGAACAGTTTTCATATTTGACACACACCAACAATAACAACCTTATGACATTTTGACAAAATTGTTTGGGGTTTCTAATTTCTTTAGTTTTATTTTTACACACATATCTACTTACATAAATATCTATGATATATTGAATGAACTATAAAGCTGAAGTAGAGTAGTATTAAATTAGACTTAGATATGTTTAATCAAACTCGAGATAGAATTTGTCAGATACAGTGAAAACATAACACCGCAGTAGAAACTTCTCTGCCTTCGTCTAAATATACTAATACTTAAATATAAGAGTTCTATTGAAATATTTGTCGTTGTCATATTATTATAATACACCAGTAAGAGCATATACCTAGATGTTGTATGAATAAAATAAAAAAAATCGAGCCATTGATAAACGGTGCAGTTTTCAATTGGTTCACATAAAAATTAAATGTCTACACTAATAATTTTAAGCACACTTTGTGGTAAAAATATTACATTATTGTATGTCTATTATGTTATAGATGTAGATGAATTAGTGTTCGAAATAAGATATCTGGTTCCTTGAACATTTTTGAATTGCTGAGTTGGTTTTCGAACAAGACAGATTCTCGATTAATAACCGAAGGAAGAGGCATGAAGCTGCTCTGGAGAAACAGACATTAGAAAACGTAGGGAAGGATAAACATTGATAGGGTCCAGCTCGTATAAAACGATTTAAGATAAGAAACTTATTTATTTTTTATTGAATAATTAACAAATATTATTGGTCGTCTTAATAATCTGACAAATAAAGGAACATTACACTGTATATATATTTAAAATATATTCACCAGGTGTATTCATAGGTTACTCGGCCATTTGTATTGTCAAAAAAAGGGAAGTCAACTACTTTATTGGTTTATTGAAGACGTTTTGCTTTGTTATTATTTAAAAAGCTTCTTCAGTTAACTACAATAAATAATGGTATGTGAGTTTATAAAGAAAACGAACGACACTGCTAGAGTTAATACTTTGTAGGTATTTTGATATTCTAACAAAATTAAAAGCAAACGCCCTAACCAAAAAAACATACAAAAAACTACAATCGAGCTTTACATTTCATTACTTAATTATTTAGTAATTTTAATTTCACAGACAAATTCGTTGAGCTAAGATGTTTGTGGCGATTCAATAGACAGACAGACACTGCGAAATTAACTTTTCGAATTTTCTGTTTTATGAAACGAGAGCATCCTGCCATGCACGTGTTAATTAAAACCCTATATGTTAATTGGATATTCGTGTGGATGATATATGCACTGAACAAATAAAGCATCTTTACCAAGGAGCAAAAAACTGGATCTTGCAATTTTATAACACGTGTTGCAAAAACTGCGAAATTCCAAAATCATGGAGAATATCTAAAGTAATAGTCTTCTTAAAACCAGGAAAGGACCCAGAAAACCCCAGATCCATTTAGCTGTTGTGTCACTTTTTCAAACTATACGAGAGACTCATACTCGCCAGAATGGAAGAAAATGTCGACAAGCACCTCATCCCACAACAAGGAGGATTCAGTCCCGGCAGATCTTGCACCGGTCAAGTCCTTAAACTAACAGAACATATTGAAGAGGGCTTTAAAAAAAATTAACAGGGGCTGCTTTCGTAGATTTGACAGCAGCTGATGACAGAGTAAAAGACAAAACATTGCTCCGCAAATTATACGACACTCTCAATGACCACTATCTGGATAAGGTTGTATATTCCTTACTGCAAAATTTACGTTTTTTCGTTGTGCTGGAGGTTAAAGTTAGTAGGTGGAGAGTTCAAAAAAACAGTCTCCCACAGGGAACTGTTTTAGCACCAATACTCTTCAATATATACACAAACGACCAACCTACGCCGACCGAAACCAAGCACTTTCTCTATGCTAACGATCTTGCAATATTTTCTTAAGGAAATAGTTTTGAAGAAGTAAAGGAGAAACATGAAACTGCCTAAAAACAATGACAGCGTACTACCTGCAGAATTCCGTGAGACTCAATCTCTCTCAAACCCAAGTCTACGATTTCCAGCTTCGCGCAAAGGAACCCAAGCGAAAACTCCAAATTGTGTAGAATGGTAATACATTAGAACACACAAACCAACCTATATATCTTAGAGTAACTCTGGACCGGTGCCTCACCTACAGACAACATTGCATAAAAATTAGAGGGAAAGTAACAACTAGGAACAGCACTACTCAGAAAGCTAACGAAAAGTAAATGGGGTACAAGTCCTGGCGTGTTAAGAACAATGTCACAGGCACTATGTTTCCCAACTGCTGAATATGCGTCGCCCGTTTGGGCATGTCTGCCCACACCAAACAAGTTGATACTGCGCTAAATGAGACATGCAGGATAGTAACGGGGTGCATGAAACCAACGTCACTCTCAAATCTATATAAAGCAGCCATTTAATAGCCCGGCCAATCCCTAGACTTTCTTCTTCTTCTTGTGGTACCTATCCGTTACGGATGTTGGCCACTAGCATGGCAATTTTAACTTTATTGACCTAAACTTTAAAACGTGGGAAACCATGAATAGGATAAGAATAGGTCGCTGCAATAAAATAAATCATGGTAAAATGGAGAAAAATCGACCAAGATGATGTGAACTGTGACTGTGGAGAAACACAGAATATGGAACATCTTCTTACATGCAGAAATTGTCCTCGATGTACCCTCGAAGATTTGTGGCTCGCTAACAAAGATGGAACCGACGTAGTCCGATACTGGGCCGAACTTTTATGAGTGACATGTACGGACACGATCAAGTAAAGTAAATTAATTGGATAGTCGCAAATATTTTAACTTAATGAAGCCGTCTGAGAAATTTAAATTACCAGATAATTAAATAATGAACAATCGTGCTCAGTTGTAGTTTTTGGTTTTCTGTTGAGGCTTTTAATGTTACGTAACCGTATAACATCAAAAAAACCTACAAATTGTTAATTCCGCCAGTGTTGGTCATTTACTTATAAACTTACATACCATTATTTTTTTTTGCAGTGAACCGATGCAGCTTTTAAAATAATAAAAAAGCAAAGTATTCGATCAATCAATGAAGTAGTTGGCTTCTCTTATTTTTTGCCAACACAAATGACCGCGTAAACCTTTACATTTACCTGCTGAATACACTTGAAATTGAATCGTCTGACACTGTCCATTATAAAACTCTTTATTTTGTGGTTTTTCTTATACATCTGATAATTAGTTAAAGAAGAAAAAACTATCAGGTGTAGTGTACCGTCAAGTACTTTTCGTACCAGTTTGTCCTAGTACTATGACAGAAGATTTACAGCAAATGCTCGATCAGAAATATCAGATGAAATATAAAAACTTACCTACGTATTCTTAGAAGCAAATAATATGCACACTATAGGGTCGAATGGACAGTTAGAGTAAACCAATGATGTAACCTCAATTCATCCTAAGGATAAAATACAGAGGAGGAAGGATGCAAAGTATCTTTTAGACTAGGTTCTAGATAATTGTAGTTAAAACATTTATTTTCTTGATAATCGTTAAGAATTTTAATTTTTAGTCCCTCTATATGTCAGTTTATCTAAGAAATTAATAGGCGACACCTCCCTGCTACGGTAGTTCTCTAGACACAGATATTTTACAGCATACTTATTAAGAATAATTTTGTTATATATTGTGGAGAAAAAGCAGTACACCGTAATAACCAGAAAAAGATTCTTCAACAAATGTCCAGAAAAAATATCTGTGACGATTTGGAAAATGAGATATTTTCCTATATTTCTATCAAATACGGGTCTTAAAAGTACTTAACATTGTGTTTAATTCATGTTATTGATTCTTTAGATACCCTTAAGGAACCAATGACACGACTATTCTAATACACCTTTTATTCGAATTAAGAAAGTAAAAATATATGTAATAGAATCATAAGATCTGTAAGGGAAACCAAAGCACAAACAATCTCCCAAGAACAAGCCAAATAAAAATTACTCAAATTAAATTAAACATCAAGAGAATGGTGTCAAGTAAGACAAATAGTTAAATAGCTTTGCTTGTGCTTTTGGTTCTAAAATGACTTACTTATAACTTTTATATGTATCTAAACATATATTTATTACCATGTTTTTACAAAAGTATAAAATACAATATACTAAAACGTTATATATGACATATCTAAAACATTTTTTCCTGAATAAAATATATGTTTATTAACCAAATCGGTAGGTGCTAGATTATACAAAAGACAATACTTTGTAACTTATCTACAATTGTTAACCAATATTTATAGATTACTCTTAGAATCACTGTTACTCAATAATTTAAAATATATGTTATATTTTTAATCTTGTAAAAACTGTCCCCAACAAATTGGGATTGAATATAATACAGGATGGCACAAAATATAAAAGAACTAAATAGGTACTGCTACTTTTTTAATTAAAATGATTTATTATATAATTGTATTGGGTTTATATTATCGGATAAAAGCAATTAGAAAAATATAAACAATATAATATATATATAATATATATATATATATATATATATATATATATATATATATATATATATATTTATAATTAGTAAGAAGAGAAAGTGAAATTATAAATCCAACAAAAGAGTGGAAAACCTTTGATCATCTATAAAATGTTTTTTCTTAAACGAACTCGAAGAAAGTTTGTACAGTTAGTGAATGCCACGCTTTAACCACCTAATTTAACCACTAGATTTACAAAACTCATCAAATTAATCAGAACGACAATCAGACATACGAGATACGTAAACGCCTAACTAGTCCTAGTAAGATCAAAAGTCTAACATATCTCCAAAACGAGCTTTTTAACATATATAAAACATATTTTTTATTTTCCAATATGGTGGTTTCTATCGATTATTCTTATTTCGTGGCAATTTATCCCATACACATATATACAGTGGTATCTCGATAGATGAGTGGCCCAACATACGAGTGTTTTGAGCCGCCAAGCGAGCGATATTTTGCTTTAAGATGAGAGCAAGACTTGAGATACGAGAAATCGCAGATTACACCGCTGCACACGACCCCAACATGCGCCCCGCATGTTTCGGTCATATGCAGCGTCTAACAGTTTCTCCCACCTTGGACTAGACCTCAGTATATGTGCTTCCAAACCTTCAACTGTGACCTATCCCCCGCCAAGTCTTTAACTGTGACGAGACAGGGTTTTTCTGGAAAATGATGCTGAGAATTACTTATATAACGGCAGTGAAGAAGACGATGCCAGGTCACAATCCGATCAAGAATAGAATAACTCTAGCACCTTGTGCCAATGCGAGTGGTATCTGCAAAATCAAGCCACTGCTAGTATACCATTCGAAAAATCCCAGAGACCTGAAGTCACCTAAGATTTTAAAATAAAAACTGCAAATTATGTGAAGGACAAATTCAAAGGCGTGGATTCGGAAGTTCTTTGTGACGTAGTTAAACCTGGCGTTTAGCCCTTCTTAACTCGAAGAGTTAAAGTTTATAGAGGTCCTCTATCTGCCACAGAAGACCACTCCTATCCTGCAGCCCATAGATCAGCAGGTGATTTTTAATTTTAAAAGTTGTACACCAAGCACATTTTTTGGCATTGCTTTGAGGTGACGGAGAATACAAACATCCAGAACACTCCAAGAGTTCTAGAAGGACCACTTTAACATCGTGATAGTCCTAATAATTATTGATCAGTCCTGGCTGGGTGTTACAACGAGAACCTTAACTTCTGCATCAAAGAAGATTTTGCCTGAGGGTGTAACTGAAAGGGGCTTCGAAGGATTGGAGATTGAAGTATAGAGGAGATTGTTTCTCTGGGAAAACTTATGGGTCTGTATGTAGATATGAGTGATGTGAACGAATTCGTCGAGGATCAGTCTCAGGAACTGATAATCAAAGAGTTACACGATATACATTCGCAGCACCATACGGTGGTTCTACAAAAAATTCGTTTTGAGGAAAAGTCAGAGATGGAGGAGGTTATCTCTACAACAAGAGATATAAAGGAAATCTTGGAAATGTGAAAGAAAGTTGTGAGTTCGTGAATCAAAATCACACCCCGAAAAAGTTTTAACAGGTCCTGCATCGGAGTTGTTTAACGACATTTTCCCAACTTATTTCCGCAATATCATGAAAGGGAGGAAGAAACAAACCTCCTTTTTAAACAAACAGTTTTTTTAAACGATCTGCAGGTGAAAATGAGCAAAGCGCTCCGAAAAATGTGAAGATTCTTTTATGTTTTTATAGAATATGTATTTGTTATTTATAAACATAATATGTTTCTTCTTGTGAATAATTTTATTTTCTTATTTACAAAAAACTGAAGGGTGTTTTGGAAGCTGGAACGCATTAATCGCATTTTAATGAATTTTAAGGGTACGGAACGAATTGAACTTGTATATCGAGGTACTACTGTATAGGTAATATCAAAAAAAAATCATGTGAATAGTCAAAATTATCCATTATTATCAATATAGTTTGTAGAGAGGCAGACTATGAGCGAAGAACATTTGGTCATATTTTCAGAAGGTTAAAGTTATTACATGCAAGAACATTGCATGAATGTATCAAACTGATACTTAAAGGAGCTGTGAGAATTCAATGATGTAAATTGATTGACTATCATTGTTTTACAAAAAAAACAATAGTGGTAGTTACAATATATTAATAGTTCTCACGTGTGGAGCTATAAATAAATTTAATGTAATACATTTTTAAATTTAAACAACTACAATAGGTAATATCCATCAAGATGGGAAAATGAAGACAAAGGTTTACGTTTTTCTTAGCACTTATTTTGTGAAATCCTGTACTACTATTCGTTAACTGCCTAAAGGGATCCTATACAAATATCTTACAAACTGATAAATAAGAAGTGAACGAGAATACTTTAAGAGTCATTAAAACTATACCTGTCATATAAGAACGCACACTAACCAGATCCCTCTACGCACATTTTTTACTTTTAGCCCTTCGCGGCGAAACGTAAAACTCCAATATTTTGTGAGCAAATTATCATTGTTAAAAAAACTTGAATGTAAGAGGACTCTTTGAATCAGGCTTATAAATTCGTTGAATTTGTTACATTGTAAAATTGTAGAATGATTGTTGTTGCGCTTTTAAAAAATTTTGTAAAAAAAGTTTAAAGATGGCCTCACAAATTCGACACGTAGACTGGGCGAGAGATCCGAAAACCCCTTAAAACGGACATGTCGTAAAACTAGGTAATTTTTTTGATAAATGCTCGTTAGAGTGCTGTATCAAGCGATTAAATACATGCCAAATTAAAAGTTTAAGTAAAACATGAACATTTGTATCTAATAATATTGGATCAACTAGGGATTATTTCTTTGCATTTATCAAACATAAAATCAACTTGAAATTCCATATTTAATACTCTACTATTATTTTTGAAGTCATGTTGATGTTTACGAGATATTGTAGACACTGCCTTGATAAAAAAAAAGGTACGTACAGTAACGAAGGGTGATTGAAAGTAATGATTATCTGCTCTTTACGACAGCTCCGTTCATCTAATGATTAATTTTCCAATCTGAAAGTCCACAGGTTGTTTTAAAATTTTTTTGTTGTTTTAAAATTTGTTGGTTAAACATTATTTAGTACTTACAGAAAAAAATGCAGAAAAGACGAACAGTTTGGGTTGGTTCGAAAAAATATTTCCATGCGATATTTTCGCATAACCACTTTCGTGAGATACCCAGTATAAGATTCAAGAAATCGTCAATGCGAAAAGTGGTCCTATTTGTTTAAACGGCTCTGACAATTTTTTATATGTTTATATATATATATAGGTATATATATATATATAATATATATATATATATATATATATATATATATATATATATATATATATATATATATATATATATATATGTTGTATGGATTATTGTGAGCAAAAAACTCTTTTTTTTAATTGGTCGTTTTCGAGTTATAAACAATTTAAATTTGAAAGAAATGAAAATGGACGTGTTTTAAGGCAACACTAGTAAACAATATTATTTTTGAAATCACCAAGTGTCTAAATTCAAGTTCAAACCTTCTTCTATCCTTTTCCAATCAGAATTTTAGGCTTGTTTTATTTTAAGTTATGGTTTTTTATTTATTAATGAAGCGCTTACGATTGTGCAAGCACTCGAGATGCCGCGAGTATTGCCACAAATTTTGCAATTTTGCTAGTTTCATTTTACAAATTATAAAACTGGATGCAGTGTTTTTTCCACCAGGAAAAACTCTCGATTTTTGGCAAAAAAAAGATAATAGTTCATTTTCATGCTTTCTATCAGCTGAGACTATGGAAAAACACAACTGATGTGTTTTTGAACAATAATAAACTAAATAAAATTCACTATCTAGTTTCTTTATGTGCAGTATATACTGCAAACTAGCAGCGTACATGTTTAATGCACGTAAGCGATATTTTCTTGACTTGGGGGTTAGAACCTTGTTTAGGCTTACGCTTCTTCAAGGGGGACTGCTCCCTTGTATTGTTACGGGTTACGGGTTAGTTGCGAGTGGGTGATTTTTAGGGTGGTATACTGCTAGTGAAGCAGAGGCTTTGGAAGTGGTAGTATTTTGTAAGAAAGAAAACAATATTGGGAAGAATTTAGGGTTAGCCAACAAGCCACGAGCAGAAGATACCTTAGGAATCACTACTAAGAAACGGCTCTTAAATCAGCGTTTTTGGCGTGCAGATACTTTATCTGCGATATTTGAGGGGGATAGTTCCTAAGACGTCGTGATACTCATCAGGAAGTTTGTTACCAGCGAAGTATAAAAGCTTAGCTGGAGGGAATGGAACTTTAATTTTGGAAAGCCTGCTGAGTATGTGCCCTCGGCTATGGCAAGGAGTAGTTAAAGTCTGCTTAGTTCTGTTGTTGGAGCTAACTATCTTTTGCTGGGAGAACCGATTGTGTCCTTTGTTAATGGAATGTTCGCAAGTTGATGACTTAATGCTGACAGATAATCTGCACGTTTTCTCGTGCATTTTCTAAGTATTTTTCTTTCTGTTGCCACAATGGCGTTAGTTTGGCGATTATTAAGTGACGCTTAGACCCATGCCTTGTATTTGTGCCACATGCCAAAATAGTTGTATTTGAAGTATTACAATGAGTTTTTCAAATAGCGTACCTAAAAGAGTAGTTCATCTTCTTATCCTGTCAAGAATGTTTTTGATATCAATATCCCAGTTATGAGTCCTGCTAAAATGAACTCCCAAATAAGATACCCAGGTTCTGCATTCGAAATTCTCTCCGAGGAAAACTATCTGGTTCCTCCTAGCATCGCGGCTGTGAAGGTATTTGAATAAAATTATTTGTGTTTTGGCAGGATTGGCAATGTAACTCTTCATCTGTTACACCCTCTAATAATTATGATCAGCTGGTTTTGTGTTCTTTAGAAGTCTCATAGTATGTTTCTGCAAAGATGAGTGCAGTGCGGTATATTAATTAATCTATAAATATATAATTCAGTACTTTATTATTGAAATTGGCGATTTTACATTTAAATTATACTTAATATTGTTCTGAAGCTATTTTCTTGTGGCATATTAAATTAATTACTATTTAACTGGGAATAAGCCACAATTAAAGATAAAAATACGTTTATTGACGTTTCAATTTCCACTTCGGAGATCGTTCTCAAAATGCAAACAGTAAATTATACTTGTTATCAAATTAATTTTAATCTCCAAAATTACATTTTTATGTATTTCTGAAAAAAAAAACATGATCAACAAAAGGTATATTTAAACTATAAGCACTTTATTATCAATTGAAAAACAATGTTTTAAAATTAAATAAGCTTTCATCGAAATCTGATGGAAGAAGATTTGAAATTGAATTGCACTTGATGGTTTCAAAAATACTATTTTTACTTTTACTTATGTTTTAATCCCTGATAATCGTTTTCTTTTCTTTATCTTTTTCAGTTTTATATTATTTATAACTCAAAAACGATAATTTTCAGAAAAAAATTAAGCTTTAAGATACTTTTTGTATTCTAAATATTACAAAATTACAATTTGTCTAGAAAAATTATTTAAATTAATAAGAACAATTTTTTGCACAGGCGACTTCTGGAATATTATTCTGGGGTATCCTACTAAAGTGATTATACAAAAATATCTCATGGAAATATCTTTTTCAGCGGACCTGAGCTTACTGCCATGCCTAACATCTTTTTAACAACAACGGGTAACAAAAATTAAATGAAAAAATATAAAATCCAATATGAAACAAACAAAAGTAGAAATGAAAGAATAATATAATAAAAATAGGCCCAATTAAAACAAAAAACTTAAGATTGTTTGGTGAAATATAAATTATACTATATTTAACATATTGAATAAAAATACTCTATTAACATTATCATTAAGCTTTAACTGAGTATTAAGCTATACAAATAAATTGACAGGTTTCTTACGATGCTTTTAAACTTCCTTGAAATGTGACAGCGTAACCTGAACCTCAACCTATTGTAATCTGTAAAAGTTTTCGCATTATTACCTTGGTTTTTCAAGAGTAAAAAATTCATTAAAATTTACTAAGATATAGTGTAGAATTAGACGAAGGAAGTAAAATTAGTTTGTTTCCTATTTAGATACAAAAATGTGTACACCATTTTCTTTCAATTAGCTTGATGAACATATTTTAGAGACTCATAGTACAAAAAGTCTAGTACCGGTGAACTTGTGGCTAAGAAGTATGAATAAGTATCTGTAGTAGGTATTCGTATTAATACCATTTTTTATATTAAAATCATATTTTTTCCATGTCAAAAATATTCTGCTTCATACTTATCCAATTGAAAAAAAAAAAGAATAAATTGACACTAAAATAATAGTACCTAATAGAAGACGACTGACTATGCATCTTATAATATATTAACGATGAAAAATGTTTTTCGATATGTCCTTCTATTTTATTATGCCAACTATCTCGCCTGGACTAAGTAAGTAGTTTTCAATAAATGTCTAAATACGGCCCTAACATTTTTTCAGGTAGGGCTCTGATTGTCAAATACTCTTATTGGTCAGTGCAGAATGTTTCAGGCTAATTTTATTAAGCCCTGTATAAAAATATCCCACGCATATCGTACATTTAAAGGTTAACCACTAAAAATAAAAATAAAAGCGAACTTTTATTCATTGAATCGATATTTATTGAATTTAACATTCCAAAAACCAAACAATGGGTATTATAATTCAAATAAAACTTAAGAGAGGGAAATATATCTGCAATGATAATAGTTTATCCAAACACCTACTTAAACTGCCTTTTCTTTACTAATATGGACAAATCTACGAAATATGTTAATAATTTTGTAGTTGGCGCAGCCATGAAGGACCAGCAAAGGACATTTTTAGACGCAACAAAAACGATATACGAAGTCTGTTCTAAATATATTCAACTTTTCTTCATAACTCTAAAATGCCTTATTATTTGTCATCTAATTCGTGATATCTTTCAAAGTAATCCTCACTCGAATTAACAAAATACTCCCATCGGTGAAGTGAGTCACTAAAATAATTTTAAAACTGTGTTTCAAATGACCTTAGAAAACTAAACAGTATCAGAATGCTATGTCCGAAATAAACCCACCGAGTTCTACAACTTTATTCTTACATAGTGCTTTACAGTGATAAAGAAACCTGATGGTCGACCAAAATTGGGACTGTTTGGGACCAAAATTATTTGTTGATGGTCTTAAAACGTATTCATGATGCACCACACTTTCATACTCGACAGAAACAATCAACGTGGACTTGGTTTGGCTCCAACTTTGATGAGCTTATTTTGTCAATGACTTAGATGAAAGCTTTCATTGTGAAGATTATTGTTTTGTTTTAAAATCATAATCATAAACAGTTAATTGGAGCACTTACATTTCTATATCATCAGATTGGAATTCTCGATAGAGGTTTTTGAACTTTAATATCACTTTCTAATGTGCGCACAGTTAAACGACCGACGATTTTCTTCAATAGTAAGTCCCATACGTCTCATATTTTCCAATTTTCTGCTAAAAGGTCGTCCAGGTCTCTTTCAAAAGACGATCAGCTATTTTTTAACCAATTTAAGCATTCCTCTACGTGGATTATTCTCATATATTTATTCCAAAGTTGTGTTGTCTGCAATAGTCTCTGGCTAACTTTTTCAAGTTTAGAGCAAAACCTTACTCAAATTCGTTGCATCTCTTATTCATTTCTCTCGGATCTCTCATTCATTTTCGGCGATAGCAAAATGTGACATAGACAAAAAAGACGATGCTAACAAAAGCAAGCTATTACAAATTAGTCACTTTTCGCAACTGCAGTGACAAGTTTGTAAAGGGTTCTGGTTACACTATTACTCCACAGAGGGCGCTGTAACCATTCGGTTCGAAGTAATGAAGATAAGTTCGGATTGTTCTGCGCAAAATAATTATGATTACAATTGCAAAGACGATTATCATAATAAGTATTAGTATATAAACATGAATGGGATGTAAAACAACTTCTAAAGCATTTTTTGTTATATTTCTAGTTTAAATTCTATCATTAAACATTTTACCAATAAAAAAACCGTGGAACTCCTTTTATGGGACGGTATATATAATACTACATTCTAAAATAATCCTAAATTTTATTCAGGTCTGAAATAATGAAGGAATTTAAAATAAAAGATCCAGATTTAAGGCAGTATAGATAAAGCGGTATTTAAAGAAAAACGAAATAAGTCAACCATCGAAAAAGAAATAAGGAACACTATTACCCATGTTGTTAAATTGACAAAGGATATTTTTGATGAGGTTGCTCTTCAAAATACTTACAACGATATAAAAATGATCAAAATTTGTCACGGTTGAGTTGTTAAGATTAGAAAATTCAAGCTTCTTAAATATTGTAACTATAGCAAATGATAAAATAATCAAATATTACGAAGACATCATGTTGTCTCACGAGAAAACAAGCTTTATATTTATTGGTACTGGTGTATGGTATGTATTTGATATAATATTAACAACAATTTTTTTGTTCTTACATAATCATGTAATCTGAATATTTTAACATTCTATCCAGAATCGCAAATCCTTTTGGAAACTTCGTTGATATTATTTTCATACGTTTGAGCAAAACATAGTATGTGCAGATTTATTTTTATACAGGGTACTTTTATTATAAATGTTTCTAATAGCATAATGGTGAGCACGAAACTATTAAAGCTGCTGCCAGAGTCAAAAAGTTAGTGATGTATATAGTTTTATAACATTAGCCGATGTATTATTAATTGTACTGATATATTAATAACCTTATTGTAATTAATAAAATTTTATTTCCTAGAATTGTTGATAGTCAAAAATGTTATTATTATTGTAGGGAAATACATTGATTATGTGATAAGTGTGTTTATTTTTCGAACTTGATTTACACAAAACCTAAACAACAAAAACATTAGTATATAACATAAATTATAAACTGCCAGATCTGCGTACTACTATATTACTTCTTTTAAACAAATTCTATAGAAGAATTCGATAGGAAATAGAAGAAGAGCTAAAAAACAGAGACATGTGGGAGTATAAACGAATTGACAAAGAAATAAGAAAAACTATTAGAGAAACCAAAAACAAATGGTAAAAAAACAAAAGAAGGTAAAAGAGGCAGCAGCAATGTATAAACCCAAAAGATTAGGACATATGACTGATGATCATGGCTACCTGGTAATAGACATTGAACAAACAAAGAACATATGAAAGAGATACGTTAAGAGGACATTCGATGACGACAGAGATAAGAACCAGATAATTATGGAATACGACACAGGACCACCAATCACTCAAGACGAAGTCAAAGCCGCAATTAAACCAACCGGGGTTGGTTTAATTAAATCATGGGAGACGATGTAGTAAAATGGCTTAGGACAACGTTCAATAAAATCTATGACTCGGAAAAAATCTCAGGGAGCTGGTTAAAATCTACATTTATTGAACTTAATTTAAAAACATTTAAAAAACCTGGTGCAGAAAAATGCGAAGAGCATCGTATTATCAGTCTAAAGAGCCACATTCAAGGATGCGTTAGGTACAAGAGAAGCCTTGTTTGTGGTTCAGGTATTATTTCAAAGGTACAGAGACGTCAACTGCGATATTTATGTATGCTTTATCGACTACCAGAAAGCTTTCGACAGAATCAAGCACGATAAGCTCATTGATATACTAAAGGCAACTGATCTAGATAAAAAAGACCTTCGAGTAATCAAGAACATATACTACAACCAATCAGCAACCATTCGGATGAAAGACCAACTAATCGAGGAAGTTGCAATAAAGAGATGAGTACGACAGTGCTGCATACTCTCTCCCCTATTATTTAAAGTCTATTCGGAACACGTCATGAGCCAGGCCTTAGAGCATACCAAAGAAGGTATTCTCATAAATGGTGAGCGCCTGAATAACATCAGATATGCAGACAACACCATCCTCTTTGCAGACAGTTTAGAAGGTATACAGACACCAGTAACGCAATTGTGGAGAATCAGTCAAGAATACAAGCTTGATTTTAATATCAAGAAAACAAAGTACATGGTCATCAGTAATAAGCATATTCCACCTAGACAATTACTATTAGATCTGCAAAAAAACTCCAAGTGCCCCGTTACTACTATAAACCACCATAAACGACCAATTGGATCACTCAGTTGAGATAAAACAAAGAATTGTAAAAGCAAGGTCAGCGTTTGTCAAAATGAGCCACGTCCTACCCTTAAAAACGAAAATCCATTTATTGAGATGCTACGTGTTTACAGTGCTGCTATATGGGGTTAAATCATGGACACCAACCGAGGCATCCATGGGAAAACTCGAGGCGTTTGAGATGTGGTGTTATAGACGGATACTGCGGATCTCCTGGTGGACCGAATAACAAACATTGAGGTTCTACGTCGAATGGATAAAACATGTGAAATTATATTCACAGTGAAACAGCGCAAGCTAGAATATCTTGGACATATAATGCGAAACGATCATAGATATAACCTACTGCAACTTATATTACAGGGAAAGGTCTACGGAAAGAGGGACCAAGAAGAAGAAGAATATCTTGGCTTCAGAACTTACGAAAATGGTTTTCCTTGACCACTTCAGGATTATTTCGAGCTGCGGTCAATAAAGTTAGAATTGCCCTGCTAGTAGATAACATCCGTAACGGATAGGTACCACAAGAAGAAGAAACAAATTCTGAAAAATATCATGTACTAAAACTAGACGGAAACAGTCAAAATCGAATACATCGGTTACATTATGAGGAATAGTAGAAGATATTGATACAATTAATTTTATATAGAAAAGTAGAAGGAAAACGAGGCTCAAGAAAGCGAAGAATGTCCTATCTAAAGAATCTACGTACCTACATGGTTCAACACAATAACCACAAATCTGTTCAGGGCAGATGTGTGCAAAGACCGATTGTCATGGTGGTCGCCAATATCCAAAACGGATAAGTACTACAAGAAAAAAAAACAAAGGTAGAGACAAAGAAGAAGATAAAGTCTTTTATAAAGATCTACAGCAACAATAAAAAGAACATATTGTAATTGGCACAATATATCATAACCCTGAAATTTTTTAAAAACTAGATACTGCGAAACAACTATATAGGTAATACCAAGTCGATCTGGAAATTCGGTTTATAAATTAGAACATAGAGAGAAGAAATATGGCTAAATAACTTCATCATGAAACCCTATACTGCCTACACTATTTACATGATAATAGAAAATAACAAAATATAGACATCTAGTGAGAAGAATTAAAAGGAAGATTAAAATGCCAAAGAAAATTGGATGGTGTTATGTATTTTAATTAAAAGACATTGGTATAATTAAGATAACTTTATTCATCAAGTTACATGGTTATCAACATTAACATGACATTGACAGGCATGTCATCATTCTTCTTTTTTTAGTTGCCGCAGACAACATTCACAACATTTCTCCCCTTGTTTTTTATTAAAGATCTAGCCTGCGAGTTGGTTTTATAACTCTGCCAAACCTAGACATTTTTGGAGTATCATTATTTTTTAAAGTCACTTTTGGAGAAGCAATTATGGGTGTGTTGTTAGATTCACATATAACACTTGGTGGCACTAATATTGGTGTTAAGTCACTTCTTGGGGAATCAACTGTTACGTTTTGAGGAACACTGGCAATATTGCTACACATTTCTTGTTCTGGACCACTATAATTGGCAAGATTATTACTTATATTAGGTACTATATTGGTATGTGAATAAGTTGGATCACCCATATCACTTCTTAAAGAGTCTGCATGAACAAATTTGATAAGAGATCCAACTTGTACTAAATAAGTACAATAACTTAATATTTTCATAACCTTACCCCTTTGCCAAAGCTTGGTATGCTTATTTTTTACATAAACTGGTTCATTCAATTTAAATAATTTTCTAGCTCTGACTGCATTTTGTGAACCACCTTTAGCATATTTGCTATGGCCAGAGGGTTTGATTAAGTCAAATCTGGTTCTTGCTTTAGAATACTTTCAGATGGTGTCATATTTGTTGATGTAGAAGGGGTGTTTCTATAAGCAAAAAGAAAACTTGATAATTTAAGCAAAATTTGTTGTTTAGTTATCTCTTCCCCTTTTACTGAAAATAAAGCCTTTTTTAAATCTTTCTTTACTATCTGTACAGCTCTTTCAGCAAAGCCATTGCTGGGTGGATGACCTGGAGGTGATTTTATTGGAGTTATACCATTTGACTGACAAAACGAAACAAATTCTACTGAATTAAAGGGTGGACCTCCATCTGAAACATATTGGAGAGAATGGAACAACTGTTTGTGTGTAATGTGGTAGAAGAACAAATGAAGGTGTCTATGTTATTAACACTGATCGGTGGAGAGGCATATTCAACTCTTAAAGACATTTTAACTCCAGATTTACCCAGTGCTAAGAGTTATGATGTGTTAAAAACAAAATTAGTTGAACATTTTAGTCCAAAAAGGTTACAAATTGCAGAAAGGTATAAGTTTTGGAATGCAATTCAAGACCAAGGAGATGACATTAAAGCTTATGTGAAAAAGCTCAAAAGTTTGTCAGTACACTGTAAGTTTGGTGCATTTTTGCAAGAAGCTTGAAGAGACAAGTTTGTATGTGGTATTAGGTCACAAGCCATTAAAAGAAAGTTATTATCAATGGATAATTTAACATTTGATGTTGCAGTACATGAAGCCTTGTCTATAGAACTGGCTGAAGGTCAAGTAAAATCTATGAATATGGAAAGTGCAGTCAGTACGATGGCAGAAAGTCTTGATAAAATTACTTTAAAGAATCAAAAAAAGTCAAATAGTGCCACTGTGTTTAGAAAGACAGTCAAAAAGTGAAGCCATGTTATAGATGTGGAGTCCGAAAGCATGACCCAGAAAAGTGTCCAGCAAAGGCGTGGGAATGCTTTAAATGCAAATAAAAGGTCATACAAGTCGCGCATGCAGAAGTGAGAAAGTCAACAAACTGAATTAAAGGGTGGACCTCCATCTGAAACTAGTTCTACTGGAAGACCAAAAATTGAAAAGGTTTCCTTTAACTTTGAAATGGTTTCTGACGCAATGGTACTGTTATCCATTAATTTGAGATCTAACCATTTCGATTTTTGGTCATACATGAGCAAAAATGTATGGTTAAACAACTGTAGGAAATCAATAAATATTCTATAAAAATTATGAGGTGATTCTGGCCAAGACATATGATCATTACTTCTAGTGAAATTTTGATTTTCCTGGCAGATATCACATGATGCAATAAATTTTTCTATATCATCATTTAGATTTGGCCACCAACAATATGACCTAATTAGTAATTTGGTTCGTACAATACCAGAATGTTGCTCATGAAAAACTTTTAAAATTTCAAGTCTTAACGACTGAGGAATTACAACCCTATTCCCTAACATAATACAATTCTGTTCAACTGATAATTCATTCCGGCGTTTAAAAAAAGTTTTTAAGTTATTATCCTCAACACTAATAGGCCAACCTGACAAAATAAGGTCCTTGACTTTCAGAAGTAATGAATCTTTATTAGTAGCTTTTTTAATATCATCTGCATTCAATGGTATTTCCTTAATTAAGCTAAATGAAAAAATATAGTTATCTACTTCAGTTTGTTGTTTTAAAGGTAACCGTGACAACCCGTCTGCATTGGCAATAGAGTTTCCTTTTTTGTAAATAATATCATATCTGTAAACTGACAAAGCTAACGCCCATCGAGTAATTCTAGCAGCAGCAGTTGTTGGGATATTTTTATTTTTGCAAAAATAAATTGAAGTGGTTGATGATCTGAAATAAGGGTAAATTTACGCCCATAGAGATATTTATGAAACTTTTTGACTGCAAATATTAAAGCTAAAGCCTCCCGTTCTAAATTACTATATTTTTGTTCAGTTGGAGAGAGGGTGCTAGAGGCAAATAGTACAGGTTTTTCAATACCATCAATAATATGACTCAATACAGCTCCCACACCATAGCCACTAGAATCACATGTCACATAAATAGGTAAAGTTGGGTCATAGTGTGTCAACAGACTATCTGAGGTTTGTTGGGGACGGAGCAGACTTTATTGCTTGAATTTTTTCCTCAGTAGGATGGATACCTGACGAATCAATATAATGACCTAAGAATTCGACTCTATCTTTAAAGAATTTACATTTTTTATGATTGACTTTGACATTATATTGCTCAAGTCTTTTAAGGACTTCAATCACATTTTGATAACATTCCTCTAATGTTTTTCCATAACATAAAATATCATCCAAGTAACATTTTGTATTTTCCAACCCCACCAGAATATTATCCATAACAGTTTGGAAAATTCCAGGGGCTGAACTAATACCAAAAGTTAACCTATTATAGGCAAAAAGTCCCAAGTGTGTATTAATAACTAACAGTTCTTTGGACTTGTCACCTACTTCAAGCTGTTGGTATGCCCCTTTCAAATCAATGACTGAGAAATATCGATTTCCACTTAAGCAAGCATATATATCTTCGGGAAGCGGCAAAACACAATGATCTGTATCAAGAGCTGGATTCACAGTTTTTTTGAAATCAACACAAATTCTAATATGAGAACTGTCTTTTTTTGGCACAACTACTATTGGACTTGCCCAATTGCTAAAATTAATTTTTTTTAATATACCCAAATCACACATTGTTTTTAATTCTGACTCTACTTTGCTTTTCAATGGAGAGTTATAAAACCAACTCGCAGGCTAGATCTTTAATAAAAAACAAGGGGAGAAATGTTGTGAATGTTGTCTGCGGCAACTAAAAAAGAAGAATAATGACATGCCTGTCAATGTCATGTTCATGTTGATAACCATGTAACTTACTATATCTCCCACTTTTGGGTCAAAATGTTCTATATTACCAATTAGATTATTTGCCATGATTTTATTCACTTAAGACTTGTGAAAAATCCTAATATGTTGGCTATTTTAGGTTAGGTGGACACCTGGTGACATCGGCACTTAATTCCAAAAACTTTTGATTTCACACTTGAACGTGTGGACTGACTGACTTACACGTGGATACGTTGACTCGTCGCCAAATAATGTTATGTATTTTAATTAAAAGACATTGGTATAATTAAGATAACTTTATTCATCAAGTTACATGGTTATCAACATGAACATGACATTGACAGTCATGTCATCATTCTTCTTTTTTTAGTTGCCGCAGACAACATTCACAACAGATGGGAGGGTTTTACGAAATGGAGAATGTGATATCTAATTACGACTTATTTAATGTGCACTAAAAAGTAAAATAAATAAACAACATATTAAAAAAACGATTTCCCTCTGTACGAGCTGACAATAACATCAAAACGATTATAAATGAGAACTAAATAAAAAGAATATGGCAACTGTATTTATCAGAGTTGTTTAAAGATGACAGAAATAATATTACCGAATTCTGACGACCCAGACATTATAAAACCAAAAGCTGAACTCCCTATAAAAAATGCAACTAAGATGCTGAAGCTAATAGATGAAGATAACATAAAAGTAGTAGTAAAAGTTTTTATTGTAATATATAATACCAGTGATTCCCACAGACTTGCTTAAATCTATCTTTGTCGCATTACCTAAAAAATATAACGCTGGAAAATAAATTTGAGGATTTTGGAATATTATTTCGATCATCGATTAATAAGCCTAATGAGCCACACTCTTAAGATTTATCCAAGAATACTCCACAGCAGCATAAGACACAAATGCGAAGATTTAATGTCGTATTAAAAAAATGACGTGATCAAAGAAAAGATGTATTTGCATACTTCGTGAACTTCGAAAAGACGTTCGGTAAAGTACAGCATGTAAAATTAATGCAGTCGGTGCAACAACACCGACGAAATCTCCATACAACGAGAACTCAGACAAGGTTGCATTTTGTCGTCTACAGTGTATAATATCTACTCTGACTAGTTATTTAAAAAGGAACTTGAAATATAGTAATATGGAATAAAAATCCTTAGGAAAATACTTAATGTAATTAGATGCGCGGACGATGCATAAATGCGTAAATTTAGCAAAGAAAATTGACTTGGATACAATTTGAGCCAGTCCTGCTTAAACTACTAAATATGGCAGTGGCGAATCTAGACATTTGCCGTGGAAGGATCAAAAGATATAAAAAATATACACAAAAATATATACACAAAAGACATAAATAATAGGTTTTCCTTAATTTTGGACCTCCTTGGGGGAAGGGGCTTTCCTATTATCCTCTATCAGCCTCTGGGTGATAATAGCGATAACAACAAAAAATGTGTGCCAGATAACAAAACAAAAGGTAAGAGATGTTTTCTGTATAATTTACTATTTCCACTTACGGTAATTGTCTTTTTTTTTCATAAAAACTAAATGATGGTTAGGTATTATATACCCAGACAACACAAGTACGTCCCATGGACTTACGAAGGATGTACCTCATTTAATGTCCGGACATCCGTTTACATAATTAGGACGTCCCCGGGACGTCCAATAAGACCTAATTGTTACCAAAAAAGACGTCCCCTGGACGTCCCAGGGATGTTCATTGGGACGTGCATAGGTACTACATATACAGAACTTAATACGGACTTATATAGGACCTAAGAAGGATGTATTGGGGACATCCATTGTACGTCCACATGGCCTAATACAGGACCTAAATGAGGATGTATACAGGACCTAAATAAGGATGTATACAGGACCTAAAGGAAACTTACAAAAAACTAATACATAAAATGAAAAGCAATAATAAATGAGATTTTTATTGTGTACTTATATTAACATATTATTTATTTAAATTTATAGTATTTGTTAAGCTCATTATTCCTACTTAATTTACAAATGTAGCAACTCACACCACAACAACAAAAATTACCTATAAAATTCCTATATAAGTACCTACTGAATGTCTATAATAATAAATTACCAAACTATAAACTAGTATCGAAAGCAATAAACTAATTCTAATTACAACCAAACCAAGAAGATCAATAGAAGCGTCGTTAAAACATAACCACATTCTTCTTTCATCTTCTAATTTTTAAATTTCAGTTCCACTACAGAACAAAATTTTAGAGATACAGCTCTGCTATAGGATAAGGATTTTTCTCTAAAAGGGGCCTCTGTCTGTTTTCATATAAATTAATGGTATTTAAAATTAATATAACTTTTTAAAATAAAGTTTGGTAGTAAGATTATATTTTATAAAAAATATGCTTAAGTAAAAAAATGACACAGTTAACATCTAGAAAACATCCCTAATACATCCCTAATGGGACGTCCCTCGGACGACCTTATGTCCCATGACCTTACGTCCCTGGTATGTCCGACTAGAAATATCCCTTGGACGCCCAAAAGAAGTCCCGGGACGTTTGGACCTTAAAATGACATAAAATGGACGTTCCAGGGATGTTTTGTGCTCTCTGGGTATGCTCTTATGTACTTAAAACAAAAGCTAATAGATCCAGTTAGGCATTACACTTTTGATAAAAAAGGCACTAAAATTATATTCTATAACAATGCAGAATATTATTTTACAGTGTATAGCTTTGTTTAGTATTTTGTTACACACTCTATACATTTTATTATTTTATTTGTCGCATTAAATAATTTTGTTGGATAGACATGTCTGACCCTGAATTCATGTGCGAATGTTCCTTGAAACATTTCAGTTATTTTAAATTGCTTAATTATTTTAAAAAAGCTAATTTCAATTTTTTATTAACTAGTTGAGAGCTAAGATGAGCATATTGTGATTAGAAACCCACATAATTCTGTAGTAGGAATTTTGCCATGAAGCAGTCATTCGTCGTTGGTCACATACCTACAAGTTTTACACATTGCCAGGAAATACAGAAAAAAATAGTCGTAGAGGAATAACCCGAAGGTATATTCTTCAAGATGATAGCGGTGAAGATAAAGTAGTTTATAAACTATTTTTTCAAGGAATTCTAGCAGTTTGCGATGACACTTTGACCAATGCATTGAAGAGAATACAAAAACCGGGACTCTTCTGCTTGAACGTCGAGAAAAACGTGTACCACACAATAAGACCATGATAAGGTAAATAATGTTGGCCTCATGCATGTTTCGGGCGAACACACAGCTTCCAGAGGAGCCCAAGAAGTGGCGTGTTATCTTATTAATCATATTCAGAACTGCTTACCATCAGCAACCAAAAAAAAAAAATTTACAGTGACCGTTGCGGTAGTCAAAATAGCAACATTAAAGATGTTTAAATATTATATTTATATGGGATTAGGTAAGTCCCAATTATAGGTTGTGATAAAAATAGCACTTTTATCTAATCCATTTTTGACATTTAGATTACCCAAACATGCCACAAGAAAGTAGTTTTAGAACCTTTTTAAAGTTGTGTAGGCACTAATCAATATTTTGTGAAACTCAGAAATTGAAAAAATTTAAAATTTTTTATACCTGGCCATAGCTTTTCTAGCGTCGGCAAGATTTTCGTGTAATATAAAAAATGTATCATCCTTAAATTTTTCATCTAAATCTTTAGCTAAATATAATTAACAAGGCTAAAAAACAAACACCAATTTTTTTACATCAGAGTCGGATAGCAGATCACTTTTTTACTACCAGAAGTTTGGAAAATGCCATAATTTACCTGATGTTGAAAATTATGAATAAAATTATTTTTAAGTCTATTTTATCGTTGCCTAGCCAACAACTGTATCACTTATTTTAAAGTTAGTATTACCCCCAAAGTTGACTACAAGTTTATATTAAAAGTATTATTCACATATTTATTTTTAATTTTTTTTTTTTTAGTAGTTAAAGTAATATTCTCCATTCGCTTAGCTCGGGCATATTTTGACAGATTCATTTTCGGAAACCTACAACACAAAAATTCCTACTTCTCAGTATTATTAGCTCAAATATACTACTATTGCAGACTTCTTCCTTTAAAAAAAGAAGAATTATTCCAATTAGAGGAAGTGTATACTAAACCCATAACATTTTCCCTGTATATTTAAAATATAATATTTGAGTTGTTACAATTGAACATATTGTAGTAAATATTTGTATTATTCGCGTTGTTTATTTTAGCTAATATAGTTTTATTGTTCCATTATTTTTGTTTAATTCTTTGTTAGTTCTATTTAGTTAATTAGTTAGTTCTATTTTGAATTTTATTAATAGAGATAGTCCAAGTTTTCCATTTGTTCTATCAGATAATGCGTTGGTAAGTTTTTCTTGAATAAATATAAATACGATAAATGTTCTTTAAAAGTTAATATTTTTAGATGAGTAAGTATGCTGTTAAATTACGAGGTAATCAAACTGCACAAAGATTTATTCAAAACACCAACCATTTTTCTTTAATTATTTGCCCATTCGGCGTAGGTGGATCATTAAAATATATTTATAAAATTATGTAAATATGTTCTTAATAACAAAAACGTTTCAGTTAACATCCAGTTCAGTTTGATGGCGTCAAAAATTAAATAAAAGCTGTGATAAAAATTACAGTAATTTAGTTTATATATATTAAGTTGCTCCAAATGTAGGCAACCAACTTAAATTTTTTGTTAGGATTTAGCTGGAGTTTCTTGAGAATATTTTTAAAAAACGTTTATTATTTTCCAGTTAATTTATTATTTTTTAAAAGTGATGATAATAATGCTGAATAAGCAATATTTCAAATGATATTTAATGACAAATCGTACTTAATATTGTGTTATTGTAAAATCCTCATAATAAAGTACGTTAGATAAAAAAGGTAAAATCCCGGGCCGTCCAAAACTAGTTTCTAATAGGAATAATAGAAGATTATGATTTGTTTTAATTATATTTTTGATGATATTGGATATTTTTAATGAATGATATTTTTGAATTATAATGTGAATATTATGATATTTTTTATCTAACCTACTTTATAACACAATATTAAGTACGTCCTGTGATTAGATATCATTTGAAATATTGCTTATTCAGCATTATTATCATCATTTTAAAAAATAATAATAAATTAACTGGAAAATATTAAATATATTCTCAAGAAACTCCAGCTAAATGCTAACAAAAAGTTTAAGTTGGTTGCCTACATTTGGCGCAACCTAACAATATAAACTAAATTACCGTAACTTTTTTATAAAACATATTTTTTATATATAATAGAAACTTACATTCTATATACATGCTATAAATTTCTAATTCATAGTGTAAGTTTGCAAAAGAGGTCGACGAAATACTCTAATGAAATGCGCTATACGCACGTGTTCTTAGTTGTATAATAATTTCCAGCCACTTCTAGTCTGTCAAAAAGTAACTAACTTCGTAAAAACATAATTACTAAAATCACTAGACAGTTCAGACTGGCATTAGCGAACCGAGATATCTTGTTTCTTACCATCACTGTCTTATCGGGTCAAGAATCAAGAACTGCTCCCATTGGTTTTGTCTTATGGACTTCTATCAGAACCTCTGGCGTCCACCGAGCAAAAATTTTTTTATAGCCAAGGTGTTCGGTCACTATTTTTTAATGTAAGAGGGATCGAGAAGTTTGTGCAAAAGAGTCATGCAATGTGTTTAAAGACCATCGCTGGTTTTTCCAAATTTTGTTATCAACTCCGGTATACTCACTATAAACAGTCTTTATTTGCTTAGAAGAGCGTACTTCACATTTAGCCAGATTTTCAAGATGCAACAGACAGAGGTAACTGGCTCGCACGAAGTCGTGACGGTGGGGGTCCGGCGACTCGCGTGGCGTGCCATCATTCTTTACTTCCTGGTCTACCCTTAGTTAAAAGATGCCCCAATAATATCATGTTAGAACAATAGAAAATACAAGTTATTGTAAAAAAAAATCGAAAAACGCTGGTACGTTTTCTTCTTAATTGAATCTAAGAAAAGTAATGTAATAATAAATAACTTTATACAGAATTTTGTGTAATGTTTATTCAAATCTTTGGTTTAATTGTAAATTGATTACAAACCTACGAAACTTAATATACTTCTCTTCTTTATATCCTTACAAGCAGTTCGTTTAGCAAATTTAAAAAGTGCATCAACTATATTAGCTGGAGTAGACTCTTCGCATTTTTCCAATTCAGCAACTACACAGGTCTGAATTTTTCCCAAATCGCTAAAAATAATAAAATAAATGTAAGTAATCATAGTTTTTAATATTTTTTTTTCCATAAATGTTTTTGCTAAATATGCTCTGTAAATCACATTAATTTTTTTTAAATGTAATGGTATCAGACAGATAAACCTATAATATCAGTCTTTAAATAACAGTTGGCATTTTAACTTAACCTAATACATTACAACAAATAAAAGTCAATTACACTTATTGGTGTTATCAGTCCTGTAGCATAAATTACATCGAGTTATAAATTATAACATTATACTATTTACAGAATTGGCAATTATTTTATGGAAATTCATCTTCAATCATCAAACAAACATAACAATAAGACATACTGAATTATAGGGTGCCATGGGTTGCCAATAAGGTTATCAAAACCCTTTCATGTTACGAGCCACTAGCAACAGAACATAGTAACAGCTACGAGGTTTGATCGTAGATCGAATATCTTAATTCTGACCAGACCATGTTTCACTGAAACGAAAAGCAAGTGTTTAATCTAGTTTAAGACTATTAAATACCTTGTTAAAATCATCTTCTTCTTCAAGTGCCCTGTCCGTTGCGAACGTTGGCTATTAACATGGCAATTTTGATCTTGTTTGCGGCGCTTCTGAATAGTTAGACCGATGTGAGCCCGAACCACTTCCGCAGATTTTGGAGCCACGAGTGTCTTCTCCTGCCTGGCCCTCGCTTACTGTCTATTTTTGACTGGACAATCAATTGTAGCAGACGGTACTTATCGTGTCTTAATATGTGGCCTAGATATTCAAGCTTTCTTTATTTAATTGTATTCACGATTTCTTTCTCCTTTCCGATTCTTTGGAGTACTTTTATGTTGGTGACATGTTCGGTCCAGGATATACGAAGAATGCGTCGGTACACCCACATTTCGAATGCTTCTAGTTTTCTCGTTAGCGTCTCCGTCAGCGTTCAGGTCTCCACGCCATACAGCAAGATCGGAAAAATGTAGCATTTAACTATACGTAGTTTTAGGGGAAAAGACAAATCCTTGCTTATGAGGAGCTTTTTCATATTGCTAAATGCTGCTCTAGCTCGTTCGATTCTTGCCTTAATTTCTATGGTCTGTTCCCATTTTGCATTTACGTTGGTGCCAAGGTACACATAAGATTCTACATGGTCAATTAGTATGTTACTTATCCGTAATTGTCGAGCAGGTTGTTGCTTTTTGCTTATCAGCATCCATCATAAAAATAACCCATCGTTAAAATAATAAGAGTGTTAATAGTGATCACAAGGTAAATAACAACAATAAACAATTAAAAATATCAACAACTTACGTTAAATAAGGGTACATCATTTGCAGACATAAATCCTCCAGACAAATTTATATTTTCTTTGCCTCTAGCATGACCAATTTGGATAAAATGATTCGAAAGATATAGTCAGTAACAAAATAATATACATAATGGGTGCTGAATCGGAGGAAACATTGTAATAATTTCCAGTGCAGCCGAATACATTAACATTATTAACAAGTTACAGGTATTGAGAATTATTTCATAATTCATAATACGTCTTAATATAATTTTTAAGCAATATAAATTCAATCTTTAAATTCTGACTACTAATTCCTACCATCTGAGCCGATAGAATCCTTTATAAAGAGCCTATACTTTCTTGCAGAACATTGTAACTATGGTTAAATAAAAAAAAAGGAAATCATCGAAGCTAGGATCGTAGTAGAAATCACAGATTTCAAAACATCCGAATGTCTACAATTAAGAGACAAACTAGATTTAAAAAAATGTATTTTAATAGCTAAGCAAAGCAGAAATATGAGTATCTGAAAATAGAGAATTACAAAGTTGACCAGTAGACAGATTCGACCGCAAAATAGGACGTATGCCTAGTCTGTCTGCAAAACAGGTGAAAAATACAAGTAAAAGTATATGTTTTGTGGTCTGCAATCAATAAGCCACACACTTAAGATATTTATCAAAATAGTACATGAAAGACTATACAAAAAAATAGAAGAATATATAGATGACACCCAGTTTGGATTCAGATAAGGACTAGGAACAAGAGAGGCTCTGTTCGCTTTTAACGTTTTCGCGCAAAGGCCACTAGATATCAACCAGGATCTCTATGCCTGCTTTATGGTTTATCAAAAGGCTTTTGATAGATTACGACATTAGAAACTCGTAAAAGTGATAAAAGAAAAGAATGTCGAGATATACTAGTTATTGTCAATCTGTACTGGAATCATAAAACAAAGGTTAGAATCAAAAATGTCCATTCAGAAACTATAGAAATCAAAAGAGGTGTTAGAGAGGGTTAGGTGCTGTCTCCATTGTTATTCAATCTGTACAGCGAATCTATTTTTAAGAAAGCAATATCAGAGGCTCAACAGGGTATACTAATAAAAGGAAAAATCTTGAATAACATAAGATTCGCAGACGACACCGCTGTTTTTGCAGTCTAGAAGCACTGCATCGCTTAGTAAATAGATTACATCAAGTAAGTATAAAATATGTACTACAAACGAACGTTAAGAACACCAAGTTTATGATTATTTCTAAGTAACGTACAGTAGGAAGGTTAGATATCGAGGGAAAACAAGTAGAAAGAGTGAATAATTACAAATATCTGGAAATCTGGGTAAATGAAAACAATGAACAAGGTTGAAAAATATGGACACGCAATGCAATCGCAAGACAAGCATTTATAAAAATGAAAACAATGTGTGTTAATCGAGCCCTTCCTCTGGAGCTGAGGATAAGAACCTTTAGATGCTACGTGTTCTCGACTTTGTTGTATGGAATGAAAGGTTGGACACTAAAGTGGTTAATATAAAGAAGTTGAAATCATTTGAGATGTGGTGCTATAGAAGGGTTTTGAAAATACCATCGACTCAACAAATTACAAATGCAGGGGTATTAAGGAGGCTACACAAGGATTGCGAGGTCATAAAGTACATTAAAATACAAAAGATGGAATATTTAGGCCACATTACCAGAGGTACTATGTGGTAATGTGGTATAGTTACAGCTCAGTAGATCTTTTCAAAGCAGCCGCCAATAAGTAACGGATAGCTGTGATGATAGCCAACTTCCGGTAGGAGAAGGAACTACAAGAAGAAGAACCAAGACACAACCACGTTGAGTGCCCAGCCAGCAGATCGACCAGTAGAAACAAATACGAAAGAACCAAAAACCAATTTTCTTACGGTATTCATCATCATCTTGGAGCTACAGCCCTTACAGGGCCTCGACCTTCTCAAGCTTTCTATGCTTATTCTGTCTCTGTTCTCATTTGTCTCTCATGCTTTGGTCTACCCCTTCTTCTCATTCCCACAGGTTGCGCTAGAATCTTTTTTATCATGTTCGATTCAGGGGCCCGGGCTACATATCCTGCTCACTGCAGGCGGTTTCGCCTAATTATAGTGGTAATATCTTTACCACCAAACGTATGCTTGTAGATATTCTGCAATTCAAAGTTATATCTACGCCTTCATGAGGATCTACGCCGCTGTTATGGTATTACAGACTGATTAATGCAAACTGCAAATGGTAAAACACAATGACAGTTAACCTCTTAATAAGAGTTCCTAGCACGTTTCGATGTAAGTTTATGAAAAAATAATAAATGTTTTCAATACCTTTTCATATTTAAATAAGAGCCCCTAGAACAGGTTTAACCACAGCTTTAAAATTAATCCTAGACAAACAATAATTACATTTTTACAATAAATATGCTGCTAATTATAAATTGTTTGAATACAAAAATCATCATTAGCCGTTTTGCTTCCACTGCTAAACATAGGCCTCCTGTAAATTAGAACCCATAAATGGTTAGCTTAATTTTTTTTAAGGAAGCTGTCTTACAGTGGAGCAGGCCAAGTGTTGTATTTATTGTTATTTATATTCTGGTTTTTAACTCTACTCCTGCAGTAGAAAAATATGCGCTAAAACATTAAACCGCAGGCACTTATCTCTTACTCTACTGCTCATCCATAAGTGAATCCGGTACCTTAACATATTCTAGTTTAATCAGCAGTTTCATTTAAAATATACACTACTACGTTAGGATTATTTCTAGTAAGGGTTCGAACCATCGACCACTAGATCATTCACAGTATGGACATTTTTGGATTATACTTTTTTTTGTATATATTGTAACGAAATGACCCACCTCCGACTAGTAGTACGTGTCATGGCTCTTACAAGGATAACTCTAGAATATTAAATCGTTGGCGTTCTCAATAGCGCCTGTCTTCTATGCGCTTCCGATGAAAGAATAGCGATGGACTATCCCTATTATTCTAGTACATATCAACTTGCATATATTAGGTTAGTTAGTTAAAACCGCTTGTTTTATTTAAAAACGCTACAGTTGGTGTCACGGTGTGAGGATAATTCATTTATTTAAAAATAAATTCAGCAGTGACTTTTGAACGTTTAAAAATTTGTCAAAAAGAACATTTAAAAAAGTACGTGTGTGCCTGGTCAAAGATGCTGCTAGTAGAACTTTTAGTAAAACAGTCCCGTGAGCAACTAGAAGAACGTGATGAAGACTGCAGTGGGTCCAAGAAGATCCTCCAACAACGACTGAAGACTGTTCTCAATAAGAATAGAGATGACCTATAGACATTTCAGTTTCAATCAGCAGAAGAAGCAGTTTTAATGAAAATAATTGATGGAAAATTCGAAAATGTTTCTCAAATGATCAAAGATATTTATAGAAATAATGATAAGAATGTCTCCAAAATATTCGATGAAACCTCTTAAATTATTAAAGAAGCATCTAGACAAAATGACGAAAATGTATGAGAAATTTGAAGAAGTTTCTAGAACATTGGATAAGATACAGAATAATGTAAACGACATAGAAGCGAAGATCAAACAATTAGAGACCATGATATTCAATACAAAAGTGCTGTAGTAAAAGAAGAATCACCTAGAGACAAAACGACACATCATATGAGATTAAAATTACCACCATTTGACGAAAAGTCTTCTTGGTCCATATACCTTGAACAATTGGAAGGTATTGCGACAGCCAATCATTGGACAGAACAAGAAAAGGCTGTTTCTGTAATTGCTGCTTTACGAAGTCATGCTGAGGACATTCTAAGATTGATTCCTAAGGGTCAATAAGAATGTCACCAGACCTTGTTCACTCGACTAGACAAACGTTACGGAGATGACCATCTACAACAAGTCTACAAGGCACAACTAAGAAGTAGAATTCAACGAGTTAGTGAAAATTTGCAACAGTTTGAAGCAAATGTGTACTTGTTTAGTGCGGTTGGCTTATCCGAAGGTATCAGACAACATTTTGGAAGAAATATTGTAGATACCTTCATCAATGCTGAGAGACAGTAAACTACAGAAAGCTTTACGACTAGCAAGACCGAAAGTTTTAGATGAAGTGCTCGCCATTGCCTTGGAACACGAAATACCTGGTCAAGCTTCACTTAGCTATCAAATACGAGCTAGAGAGCGACGAACAAAACGATAAATGTCTGTAGAACAGATCGAAGACTGGGCTTGAAGGTTATTCAACTGCTGATGCTCAGTCAAGTGCAAATTGTAATCACTGTCTTAAATTAGAAGAACGACTTTGTTCCACGAGACGAACAACCGTCATTAATGACCAGTGGCAGCCTCAACAGCTACAAGACGCCCAAGCAGATGATCCATGTATAAAAGGAGTATTGGATTGGGTGAGTCGAAGTGAAAGATCTTCTTGGCAAGACATTAGTGTATGTAGTCCAGAAGTTAAGTCTTACTGGAGCCAATTGAATTCCCTAGTGCTAAAAGATGATCTTCAGAAGCTTCGAGAACGATGATGTAGAGAATCTAAGCTTCAGTTAATTGTACCTAAAAGTAAAGTGTCAGAAGTATTGCGTCAGTTGCATGACGGTGCATCAGATAGTACTTTGGTATTACGAAGACTCTGCAAAAGGTTCGAGAACGGTTATATTGGGTGAACTGTAAAGATGATGTAAGAAGGTGGTGCCGGAAATGTGAACTGTGTGCAACCAGTAATGGTACAATTGGTAAAAAGATGGCACCGATGAAACATTAAAATGTTGGTAGTCCTATGAAAAGAGGAGCAATCGACATTGCAGATATTACAGGCCTATGCGATACCTAATCAAGAAGCTACTACCTTTGTAGAGGTTCTTGTTAAAAAAATCTTTAGCCGATTTCGTGTTCCCTTGGAGATCTACTCCGACAAAGAGCGAAACTTCGAGTCAACCCTTTTCTTAAATGTTTGTAAATTGATTAGTGTAAATAACACCAGAATGACACTCCTGCATCCTCAATCAGATTGAATGGTTGAGAGGATGAACTAAACGATGGTTAAACACGTGTCCAAACGAAATTAGGACCAGCACATGCATTTATTCCTAATGGCCTACCGCTCGGCAGTTAATAAAACTACAGGCCAGACTACAACCTGCCTGATGTTTGGTCGTGAACTTCGTTTGTCCTACGATCTAGAGTTTGGCTGCAGACTTTTCGAAGAACATGTTGCAAGCGAAGATTTTGTCGACCGCCTGAAGTTAAGAATGAACAACATTCATGAAATTGCCCGACAACATATCCAGCTAGCCAGTGATAGAATGAAAGATCTATATGATTCTCAATGCAAAAATAAAAGCTATGAAGTAGGTGATCTTGTCTGTCTTTATAATCCAAAACATAGTCGAGGCCTGTCTCTTAAACTGCAACGATAATGGGAAGGTTTGTTTGTGAAATTAAAAAGAGAATAAATGACGTAATGTACCGATTTAGGAAGTGGCTGAAAGGAAAACCAAAAGTACTTCACATAAATCGTCTTGCACCTTATGCTGGCTCAATGAAACAGAAGAAGCACGAACTGTTCAACATGAATCAAAGATGACCGGTGACCAAGCTTTACTTTTACTTTATTAGGCGACCTAATGAATTTATGTCAAATTACGCAGAGAGAAAGAGTGCTATATTCGGCGTGACCACAGAAGTTATGCAGGATCTTTTTTAGTGTTCCGCATATTTCTCTAGCCCACAGTGTTGTCCAAGATCTTGAGATGACTTAAGGAATCTTATCCGCATTTTATAAGTTCGGTCGTTTGGACGAATTGAAAAGTCAGCAGCCTAAGGTTGGAAAAATACTGAGATTAGAAGACAGTCCTCGATTTTTGCTGTATATGGTGACCAGAAAGTGGTATACAGATAAGGCAAGCTACGAGGATATATGGTATGTTCTAAATAATTTGCAGAAAATCGTGTGCAATTATGACATCAAGAATTTGGCCTTGCCCGAGATAGACGAAGACCCATTACCACGAAGAGATCGTGTCCTTCAAAGACCGTAGACAGTTATTTCTTTCTGAGGGGTTTACGCAGATCTGGAGAATCCTATAGATTTCGCCATACTGGGCCTTCATATAAAGTTGCTGATCGAGACGTTCAAATTTTAGAGTGGATCAATGTAACGAAATGGCCCACCTCCGATTCGTGGTACGTGTCACAATTCTAAGAAGGATGAATCTATAATATTCTATCGTTGGCGTTCTCAATAGCGCCTCTTTTCGATGCCTTTTGATGGAAGAATAAAGATTGACTACTCCAGATTATTCTAGTACAAAACAACTTGTATATATAAACTGAGCTGATATTAGGTTAGTTAGTTGATAAGATATAATCGTACTGTAAACACATTTATAAATAATTTATGGATAAGTGACCACTTGAGAAAGACAATCGCCGAAACAGCTATAGTGAAAAGATTATATAACAAAATTTTTGAAAACAAAGTTTTCAGTGTTTTTATTGTTACATAATAAATAAATATATAATATTATAAATTAGATAGATCCGCTCGTTTGATTTAAAAACGCTACAATATTGTGTCTATCTGTATATCTTAATGTGATTTTGGCTTTTCTTTACACATCATCTGAGTTTATTCTTCTAGTGTAACTTCAGGTATATATATCCTATGTTATAAATTCATCTCTTATCAGGAAGACTTGTGGTAGCAATAATAGATAAGTAGATGTTGGTGATGAAGTTCACTGGAATTATCTAGTAGATTATATATTTAATACTACTACTATTGTAACCTACAAGTTAATAGTCTATCTCTATTTATTTCTGTTTGGTATTTTTTTATCCATTCATGAACCGCGACTAAAACGCAACATAAAAAACATGAAACGAGAACTTAATAGAGCAAGTCATTGACAAAAACAGAAGCCTAAAATATCTAAGGCTAACACTACGTGTCCAAAAATCATCAAAATAGACAACAATAATAAAGAAGAGAAGGACAAATATAAAACATCAAAGATAGTCGAAGACTTATTTCATATCATATCCAATAAAACCCGAATGAAAATTTATTGTAATGTTCGATACTTACTCGCAAGTCTTTTTATCAATGGCTAATTTAATAGAAATTTTTGGTATATTGTCTGGATTTAGTTGAAGTGTTTGATTTAAGCACTTTTGGATGCCCTCTGTCTTTGATTTAATACAGTCTGGTCCGCCTTCAGCCACAAACACTAGAAATATTAATACATTAAGATAAAGGAAGCAAATATTAATGGCACATATAAAAAATAATAATATAATGTTTTTTAATTTGTTGCTAATTTTTTAATTGTCAATTTTAAATCTTTGTTTGTAGTTGTAATAGTATTCCATCTGAGTTTTGTAACGCTCTGACATGCTCACAATGGACATTTTATATAGGTGGTTAAATTTAACTTTGAAAGTTAACAACTTTTCACCCGCTTTGGAAGTTAACAACTTTCAAAATAAAAGAATTTGAATTCCACACATATATGTCTGTAAAAAAATAAATTAATTTTAAATATTTAAACCTGCTGCTTGTCCCAACCTGATGAGGTGAGTCTTTGTCCTACAGCACGCCATTTCACTGTAAAACTGAAGTTTTGCACTAGTTAGGTTGCTTTGAGCACAGAATAATAAACAATCAGAATGCCCACTATACGGAAAATTAAGTACGCGCATCTCCTTCGCGCAGACGTTGCGCTATATTTTAGAGGGAACCAGTGTTGTTTATGTGGTGTGCATAGCAAAATTAACCCGGTTTAATTGACTTACGGTAATCATAGACATACTATACAATTATATTAACATTGTTAAAAATTTAAACATAAATATAAACAATTACATAACCTCACAAATCATATGTCTGTGTTATGTGTTTCCTTCTAAACCATGGCGCCCGTGCTGAAAAACTTCAAATATCTTTAAGATCCTGCTATAATCTTGTAGTAGTTTCAATTGCATTGATTCTTTAAAGTATACTGAAATCCCCTCGTATATGAAATATATTGAAATCTCCTTATATATGTTTAAAAAATAAAACTAAGAATTTTTTCCGTGTTTGTTAGTTCGTATCTTTCAAGTTAAAATACGCAAAAGTGTTTTCAATAATTGTATTTGCATCGCTGGATGTTAATGTAAACCATTTTAGAGTTGTTTATTATTTTAACTTTCTCGGCGTTTCTAAATGTTTTATTCGAAATGCCCCCTCGTAGGAGGGGAACGGAAAAAATCGATTTTTCAAAAATATATTATATTACTACAATATATTTAACATTTTTAATTTTCAGAACGTAATTTGTCGTTAAAGATCTAAGTGTTCTTAACTTTCCCATTTTATTTAAAAAAAGTTAAGTAGCGCATTTTATCTATCTTTTTTTTTTTGTTATCTGCGGTAATTTATTTAGTTGGCAAAAAGCTGGTTTTGAGCCTCCAAATAACCGTCTAGCTAAAGTTAGGGTTATATCGATTGATGATCTTTCTAGCTACATCAAGATAAAAATGGTTCCGCATTTGTATAAGATAAAAAACATCACAAATCAAAACGTCTAAAAACACTGTACTTACGTGCAAGTCTGTCGCCATCCTTTGCACAAGCAAAATCAGTTATTTCGGTCAAAATACTATTGGTGAAATTAAGACCCTTCTTTTCAGCTTCGTCTAAACATGGCTCAAGGGCATCATAAAATTGTTTTATGCATTTTCTAACATCAGGGCGTTTCTTACAGTATTTGGCAAATACTTCGTCCATAGATCCTGTCTTTTGGAAGCTTCAAGTTCTTCAGTAAACTTATCGATATCGATTAGATTTTCTACGCAAGTTTGAGTTTCATCTATGGCAGTCTAAAATTTAATTACAACTTTAAGGAAGATATCATGTAGCAGTACAAGTAAAATCTCCTTATAAAAATGATTTGTTGATTTGAAATTTTCCACAAATTAATTTTTTACATTGTAAACAAAACTGGCACACTCTATTTTATTTTCATTAAAGTTTAGTAGTGATTATGATAAATATTAATAAACAAATATGAAACGAAAAATTGGGTGTATTATTTTATTTTTCTTGTTGGATGATTATGTTATTAATTTTTGGTTATTATTTTTCTAATTTTTTGCCTTATGTATCGTTCGAATAAATATTCCCATGAGATTTTGTTGCACAAACACTTTCATGAGATACTCCAAAATAAGATTCAAGAGGTCGCCCAGGCGAAAAGTTGTTTCTTTCGAAAGAAGCGAAAAAAAACTTTTTTTAAACAATTTTCTTTAAACAAATTGTAACAATCTGTTTTTTTTGGCCAAACAATTTTTTTTTTTATTTGAACCATTTTGAACCAAATATCCTGTATATAATCCTGTTGTAGTTTTTCCGCAAAATTGATCGTTTTCGGGTTATAAATAATTTAAAACTGAGAAAAATGCAAAATTATAGTTTTTAACGCTTAAAAACGGTAATTAAAACGGGGTGTAGAGTTGTGTTATAGAGGTAGCACCTTTTATCGGAACGACAACATCAAGCGTCATAGACGGGAGATGGTTCTTGATAACTGGTCCTCATAAGACAACTAACTCTCGCTTATAGTTCCACGTGCCATACCCCGGACAACTGCATTGGTCTGCAGGCTAAACTAAGTGAAAGTAGTGTTATATATTTATATAGTTCTAATTTATTTGTCTTTATTCTAATTTATTGTCTATATTCTAATTTATTAAAACTCACGATAGCTAATTACTAATTTATTAAATAACTTTACAAATGTATTTATTTCACGTTTCGTTACATTTAAATATCGCGTTTACCGATCTTCTTATGACTGACTCAAATACAAAAATCTTTCATTTATATACACAACTGTCGTCATCTGGAACTTTCGGCAAACTTCCTGAATAATCTCGTATTTTGGTGAAGGCGCTCGACTCGTTTTTCAACCTCGAGACGTGGATGACTCACTAAAATTAGTGTCTAGAGATTTCTGTAAACAACTGGTAGCGAAGCTCAGGTATATTTTGACCTACAAATTACGAGAATCAATAAAAAGAATTAGTCATAAAATATTTACAGTTCTATATGCCATAACATTTAAAATCGTAACATTGCCCCCCTCTTAAAAGATGGTTCCTCCTGGAACCTTGTCGGGACTGGAACTGGAACGACATGCTGATATCGGCAACTGGACCCTCTTTTACAACTTCCAGTTGTATAGAAATGACAAGGGACGGTTTTCTCTCCGCAGCAGTAACTATGCGGATTGCAACAGACTAACACCTGGACTTCGGTGTCTTTAAAGATTTCCTCCACCATGTTTCGTATAACCCTCCAATCTAATTGGCGGCACTCCAACTTTGGCATGGCTAACTTTTGCACGTCGGACTCTAGTACGTGCTCTCTCAACTGAAGTAAGGCTTCCCATACATCTCGGTAGGTAGGTTGGTCACGGGCAGTGTCTTTTGTTACCAGGTAGAAAAGGTAACGTGTTGCATCTTGAAGTTTCAAGGTTTTACCAGGAGCTGGCACTTGGCATTGAAGTTCTGCAACTCGACCAAACTTCCTTCGAAAGACGGATGCCAACCCTGGTGCATCTTTGATACTGGCCGGGATGGTAAGGGCCAGTGAGTAGTCATCGGGAAGCGCGAGTAGATCTTGCCTTTTCTTCAGTGGTAACACCATGTCTTGCTTTACCGGTACCTCCATAGGCACCCATGAATTCCTCAAACGTGAGGTCAGACACATCTTGGACTTGGTTTACTTCCACTTCTTCATCTACGTCGTGGTCACCCTCGAAAGACGCCAACCGGTTATGGTGTACTATCATCGGCTTTCCTCTCGGAATCTTGCTTATTCGGTAAATAACATCATTGATCTTCTCCATAATGAGGTATGGACCTTCCCAAAACTGCTGCAATTTGGGAGAACAACCTTTTCGCTTTTTGGGGTTATAAAGCCAGACTTTATCGTTCTTCTTAAAACACCCCTTTTCGGCTTGTGTATCGTACCGTTTCTTCATTCGGTCACTAGCGATTTGGAGATGGGAACGGACCAACTCGTGTACATCGTCCATTCTTCTTCGTAATTCGATCACATAATCTTCACCTGCTACATCTTCTCCAGGTCGACACCCAAACTCTAGATCACAAGGTAGTCGCATCTCGCGTCCGAATAGGACTCTGGCTGGTGTCTGGCCTGTTGATTCATTCACAGCAGATCTGTAGGCCATTGTGAAGAACGGAAGATATTGGTCCCAGTCTCGCTGATGATCGGATACCATCTTTGTCAAATACTTGCCAACTGTTTCTATTCATTCGTTCTACCATACCATCCGATTGCGGATGATAAGCCGTAGTTCTTGTTTTCTTCATACCTAGTCTATCACATATTCCTTGGAATAAATCGCTTTCGAAGTTCCTGCCTTGGTCACTATGGATCTCCAAAGGCACTCCAAATCGGCTGATATATTCTTGGATCAACTTATCTGCAACGGTGGCGGCCTTCTGGTCTGGAAGTGCGTAAATCTCGACCCACTTAGTGAAGTAATCCATTACTACCAACATGTACTTGCCTCCATTATCACTTTCTGGAAATGGCCCAGCAATGTCCAAAGCTATTCTTTCAAACGGGCTTCCAACATTATATTGTCTCATAGGAGCTCTCCTTTTTCGATAAGGCCCGTTACTCGTAGCACAAATAGTACATTTCTTACACCAGTCTTTTACATCGTCGGAACTGTTCATCCAATAAAACCGTTCCCGAATTCGCTGAAGGGTCTTTTTCACACCAAAATGCCCTCCTGATGGACTGTCGTGTAACTGACGAAGTACTTCGGCTATTCTGCTCTTTGGAATCACCAACTGTCTTCTCTTCTCTGAACCGTCATCATTTTCCAGGACTCGTTTGAGCAAGCCATCTTCCATGATAAATGAGTCCCACTGGGCCCAATACGTCTTAACTATTGAGCCTAGGTTCGATATTTCTTGCCAAGGTGGTCGACGGTTTTCTTCTTTCCATTTTCGGATTTTCTGTATAACTGGATCTCTCTCTTGTTCTTCCCTGATCTTGGTAGGCGTCCAGTCGTCGTGGACCACCGTCGTTCTTAGCACTGCTGCTTCCTTGGATTCCGTTTTGTTGCAGTGAGAACACTCTGCTGGGCATGGCCTTCTGGAAAGAGAATCAGCGTTTCGGTGGCTAACTCCGGCCCGGTGCTCAATCTTAAAATCATATTCTTGGAGTCGTTCGATCCACCTGGCTATCTGACCCTCTGGATTCTTAAACTGCATCAACCACTTAAGGGCGGCATGGTCGGTTCGGATTAAAAACTTCCTTCCATAGAGGTATTGATAGAAGTGCTCTACTGATTTCACTACTGCCAAAGTTCTCTTCTCGTGACGCAATAATTCCGCTCAGGTTTTGAGAGAACTTTACTGAAATATCCAAGGACTCTTTCCTGTCCTCCCTGAATCTGGGACAGCACTCCTCCAATTCCCACATTACTTGCATCTGTATCTAAGATGAACTCTCCTTCTGGCAGTGGATACCCTAAAATCGGTGCTGTGATTAAATGCTTTTTTAAGGTCTCAAAGGCATTTTGGCAGTCTACATCCCAGCGGTATTCTCTTGCTTCCTCTGTAAGTCGTGTTAATGGTTTAGCGATATCTGCAAACTTCTTAATAAACCTCCGGTAATAAGTATATAGTCCAAGAAAACTTCTCACTTGATGTTTGTCAGTTGGTTTTGGCCATTCCTTAATGAAATCGATTTTTCCTTATCCACGGCCACTCCTTCTTTACTGACTATATGACCCAGATAATTGACTTTACCTTGAAATAGCTGGCACTTCTTGGGGTTTAACATCAATTGGGCAGCTTTAAGTCGATTAAAAACGTTTTCTAAATTCTTCAGATGGTCCTCAAATGTCTCCCCCAAGACGATTATGTCGTCTAGATAAACTAGGCACGTATTCCAAGATAACCCTCTCAACACATTTTCCATAAGTCTCTCAAATGTCGCAGGAGCGTTACAAAGTCCAAATGGCATAACGTTGAATTGCCATAATCCAGATCCTGTGGTGAAGGCTGTCTTTTCTTTATCTACCGGGTCCATTTCTACCTGCCAGTATCCAGACTTCAAATCCAAAGTAGAAAATAATTTACTTCCAGCCAATGTGTCTAATGTGTCATCAATCCGAGGCAGAGGATAACTATCTTTCTTGGTAACGTTGTTCAGCAAACGGTAATCCACACAGAACCTCGTTGTTCCGTCTTTCTTCTTAACCAGGACTACCGGAGAGACCCATGGGCTCGTAGAAGGTTCTATCACCCCGTCTTTCTTCATTTCCTGAACAATCGTTTCAGCTTCCTCTCTTTTCGCCTGTGGTAATCGTCGAGCTGTTTGACGAATTGGCTTAGCATTACCGGTATCAATTCTATGCTTAACAACGGTAGTTCTTCCCGTCTTTCCTCCTTTCGGTACGAAAATATCACGATACTGCCGAAGAAATTCCCTTAATTCCTTTTCTCAATCTGATTCAGAGACTGTCCAGCAACTGCAACCATTTGATCAAATTTGTCGTTGGAATTATCAGACGTTGTCGTCTGACGGATTATGGATGTCACAGGTACACAAGTTCCTACTTTTGTCTCTTTCTTGATGGTCACTGGGTAGTCATTGACATTGATAAGTCTAACAGGAATTTCTTTAGCCGAGGTCACCAATTCCTTTCCAATTATGATTCCACGGCCAACTTCGTCGTCATGGTTCCAAGGCTCCATCATAACAGGTGACCCTTCGTCCACAATTCCCTGTAGCCGCGCTACTATGATTGTTTCACTTCTCGCAGGCACGACTGTATCTTCTTTAACGGCTGCTTGCATAGTGTTGTCATCATGTGGATGGAGAAATACCTCCTCGTTACCAACTTTGATTACTTTATTTTTAAAATCCAATTGGAATCCATGCGTATTCATTACGTCCATTCCTAATATAACATCCTCTTCGATGTCAGCAACTATAACAGTATGGACGAACTTTTCTGCTCCAATTCCTAATTGTACCTGGATTTCTCCATGAATGTTAGCATTTTCACCTGTAGCGGTCCGCAGTCGCAACCTCGTTGGTAACAGTTTCTTACGGCT
This sequence comes from Diabrotica balteata, assembly GCA_918026665.1. Classification (NCBI taxonomy): domain Eukaryota; kingdom Metazoa; phylum Arthropoda; class Insecta; order Coleoptera; family Chrysomelidae; genus Diabrotica; species Diabrotica balteata. The sequence continues at coordinate 124,508,565 of OU898278.1, forward strand.
GTTTATAACTGTCGGGCGAATAATGCTTCTGGTCGCTCCCGTATCCACCAACAACGTATGCTTTTTACCATTTATTTCTCCATCTACATATACACTATCTTCACGACATTTCAAAGAAGCTATTAGTATGAGAGGGTCTTTGGAAAAGTTCTGGGTCGAAGCTGCCCCCCTAAGGCTGACCCGTTCTAGTTTTCCTGATGGTGAGTTTCTTGATTTGCGTCGTACCTAGGATGCTTACAGGAACTTCGTACGTGTCCTATTTCGCCACAATTCCAGCATCTTATGGTCTTCGTTTTCTTGTATGTCATGCTTTTCATCATATTAATGAGCTGGTCAAGTTTATCTTCATCTCCTTCCTCTTTTACAGTCCTAACTTTGCTATACCCGCCAGAGGCCTGCGCAGCTGACTCGTATTCGAGGGCGGCAGATAAGACATCCATCAGCGTCTTGTGACGAGCTAATCGTAGTGTTCTCTGCATTTCATGATCACGAAGACCATCAATAAACGTTTGAACGGCCAACTTTTCCATCATGTCTTCGGGAGCTGTTGGATAAGCATATCGCACTAATCTGGCAATATCTACCTCATATTCTTGAAGGGCCTCATCTTTCTTTTGTCTTCGATTTTTAAGCTGCGACTGATATACATGCTCCAAATGTTCGTGGCCATATCGCATATTTAACCTCTTCTTAAGTTGTTCAAAATCATCCGTCTCCTCTACGGCTATGGTCTGAAGCACATCCAAAGCATCTCCTCGAAGAGCGATAGTCAGGTTTACAGCCTTTTCTTTTTCAGACCATCCATTCGCTCTTGCAGCTGATTCGAACTGTTTCATGTAGTTGTTCCATGATGATTTTCCGTCGAAAGTTGGGACTTTAACATGAACAGAAACTCCACATCCTTCAAATTTCGGCCCGCGTTTCCAACTTACATTTCGTCTCATTCTCTTTTATCTCTACCGGATCTAAAGCTACCGTATTAATTGGTGGTAGCACTCTCGTGTTAGTTATCATGGTCTCTAACTGTTTGATTTTCTCTTCAACTTTATCAAATGTTTTAGAGACTTCTTCAAACTTCTCACTATTCTGAATACATATTTCTTTAATTATTTGAGAAGTCTCGTCGAATCTTCTAGCAACATTTTCAAATTTCTCGTCATTTTGTCTAGCTATTTCTTTAATAATTTGAGACGTTTCATCGAGTCTTTCATCAGTTTTTTTAGAAGTTTGTTCGAATTTGAGACGTTTCATCGAATCTTTTGGAAACGTTCTCGAATTTATCATCAGTGTTTTTAGAAGATTCTTCAATCATTTGCGAGACATTCTCAAATTTTCCATCAATTATTTTAGTTAAAACGGCTTCTTCTGCTGACTGGAACTGGAATGTCTCTGGGTCGTCTCCATTCTTGTTGAGAACAGTCTTCAGTCGTTCTTGGAGGATCTTCTTGGACCCGCTGCAGTCTTCATCACGTTCTTCTAGTTGCTCACGCAATTGTTTCACTGAAAGTTCTACTAGCAGTATCTTTGGTCAGGCACACACGTACTTTTTAAATGTTCTTTCGTACAACGATCACTACTGAACTACGCGGATGTTCCCGACGAACAATATCTTTCAAAAGTTCAAAAGTCTTTTTCAAAAATCACTGCTGGATTTATGTTGAAACTCCACACCTGACACCAAATGTTATATATTTATATAGTTCTAATTTATTTGTCTTTATTCTAATTTATTGTCTATATTCTAATTTATTAAAACTCACGATAGCTAATTACTAATTTATTAAATAACTTTACAAATGTATTTATTTCACGTTTCGTTACATTTAAATATCGCGTTTACCGATCTTCTTATGACTGACTCGAATACAAAAATCTTTCATTTATATACACAACTGTCGTCATCTGGAACTTTCGGCAAACTTCCTGAATAATCTCGTATTTTGGTGAAGGCGCTCGACTCGTTTTTCAACCTCGAGACGTGGATGACTCACTAAAATTAGTGTCTAGAGATTTCTGTAAACAACTGGTAGCGAAGCTCAGGTATATTTTGACCTACAAATTACGAGAATCAATAAAAAGAATTAGTCATAAAATATTTACAGTTCTATATGCCATAACATTTAAAATCGTAACAGTAGCTAGATATGGCGAGAATTTCACCGATTGATTGTCGGTATAAGCAATCTTCCACTTACAGACCAACGGCTTCGGTCGGGAGTTAGTAAGTGGTAGGGCACTCTTTTGTCCTGGGGTTGGAAATTGGCCTCGAAGGCGGATGAACAAAAGAAACTGTCAACAGGATAAGAATGTAGAAGGCAAGAAACCACTACATTAAAGATTCTACACAGATATCCCTAGTACAGTTGTCATGGCTGTACAAAAAAGTAACTTTGTTACTGATCAATGATCATGGATATCGAAGGAAAAGATCCAGCACGGGAAGCAAATCACACATAGACCACAGGGCCTCTCAGGTCGATATCAAACGAAATCCCTGTGAAACATCCATTAAAAATACATCGTCCAAAAAGAAGACTAAAATCGACAGAAAGTGTATGAAGATAGGCACCTGGAATGTTAAGTCAATATACCAAGCAGGTAAAGTCTATAATGTAATTCAGGTAATGGAAAAACGACATAAAAATATTAGGACTAAGTGAAACTAGATGGCTCAATGCAGGTGACATATTAGAAGGCCAAACAAAGATATAATACTCGTAATGACAACGACGCAAATCACTGGAACGGAGTAGCGATATTAGTTAACAAAACTACCCAAAAATTTGTAACTGGCTTCTTAACCATCTCGGATAGAGTAATGATGGTAACACTAAAAATAGCTCAATCTAGAGTCAATATTATTCAAGTATACGCTCCCACTGCAGAAAAGTTGGATGAAGAGCTCGAATAGTTTTATAATGAATTACAACAAGCTTTAGAAGTAACCAAGTCTAGAGACGTTACAATAGCCACGGGAGATCTAAATGCAAAAATCGGTAGAGGAAGTCAAGTTTTATTGGAAACTTTGGACTGGGCACCCGTAACGAGAGAGGAGACAGATTAACTCAATTCTGCCAAGAGATCCATTTTATTGTCGCGAATACTTATTATAATCTGCCACCCAGGAGACTCTATACATGGAAATCTCCAGCACACAACCAACATAACGTCATCAGAAACCAAATTAACTACCTTTTCATCTGCAAACGATACCGAAATTCCAGAAAATCAGTAAAATCATACCCCGGAGATGATGTGAGATCAGATCACAACCCAGTTTTAGGAAGGTTTAGAATTAATCTAAAAAAGCTTGTGGCTAAAACTAAAGTAGAGAGGATACAATTATCCCGTTTGAAAGATCCATCAACAGAAGAGCAAGTCACACTAAAAATTAAAGAACAGCTCACCAAAATAGAAATTAGTCCTACTGAAGATGCGAACAGGAAATGGCATATATTAAAAGATGCTCTTATACGCACATGTGAGACAACACTAACACCTAAGCTGATCAAGAACAAAAATGAATGGATGACCGATAAGATTCTGGATCTCATGAAAGCAAAAAGATCCTATAAAACCAAAGACCAAAACATGTATAATATTATACACACAGAAATAAGGAGAAAGATCAGAGATGCAAAGGAAAGATGGTATAGTGACAGATGCGATGAGATTGAACAGTTGGTGGAGAAACATGATAACTTAAACCTTCATAAAAAAAAATATGGGAAATAACAGGCACTGATATTAAAAAAAAAAATCAAATATACGGCTGAATAAAAACGGCAAAATAATTATAGACGTCGGTGAAAGTCTTAAAATATGACAGGAATATATTCAAGAGCTATTTAAAGACGAACGGACGGAGATAGTACTAAAGCAGGAAAAGTTCGACAACGGCCCAGATATAACAGAAAATGAGGTATTAGCGGCGATAAAGCGAACAAAGAATAACAGGACAACATATGGTCCTGATGAAATACCTGTAGACATAACACGGTTAATAGAAGAACAGCAAATTGGAATATTGGTCGACTTATTCAATACAATATACAATACAGGAATCATTCCCAGAGATTGGCTAATATCAACATTCATAACACTACCAAAAAAAACCAAATGCAAATGAATGCCAAGACCACCGGATAATAAGTTTAATGAGTCATACGCCCAAAATATTTTTAAAAATTATACACCGGAGAATACACAAAAAACTTGAGCAGGACATAAGTGACACACAAATTTGATTTAGAAATGCACTGGGAACGAGGGAAGCCCTGTTCGCTGTGAATGTACTTTTGCAAAGGTGCATGGATGTTAATCAGCCAGTTTCTTGGAATTTCTTGTTTCTTGGATTACAACAAAGCCTTCGATAAGGTCAGACATAACCGTCTTATCGAATTACTTGACAAAAAAAAACTTAGGTATGAGAGACATCAGGATCATTAGCGCTATCTATTATAATCAGATAGCTGTGGTAAAAGAGATCAACGTCTTTTCAAGTGAAATACAGATTGAGAGGGGCGTTAGGCAGGGCTGTGTCACAGAATAATAAACAATCAGAATGCCCACTCTCAGATGCCGCCTTTGAAGTTTTTCAGCACGCGCGCCATGTTTTAGAAGGAAACACATAACACAGACATATGATTTGTGAGGTTATGTAATTGTTTATATTTATGTTTAATTATATTATATTTAGGTTATTATATTTAACAATGTTAATATAATTGTATAGTATGTCCATGATTGCCGTATGTCAATTAAACCGGGTTAATTTTTCTATGCACACCACATAAACAACACTGGTTCCCTCTAAATCATGGCGGAACGTCTGCGCGAAGGAGATGCGCGTACTTAATTTTCCATGGAGAGTGGTCATTCTGATTGTTTATTATTCTGTGGCTATGTCCTGTCTCCTACTTTGTTTAATTTGTATTTAGAGGAAATAATCCAGGAAGCACTAGAAGAACTAACTATGGGAATAAAAGTAAATGGCCGACCAATCAATAATATACGGTTTGCCGACGACACTATTTTATTAGCGGAATGTCTTGAGGATTTACAACAAATGGTTGACAGAGTGGTAGAAGTCAGTGAAGAAAACGGACTGTCCTTAAATACAAAAAGACACAATTACACAAGAAAACATAACAATACATGGAGAACAAATTAAAAAAGTTGAAAAATATAAATATCTGGGTACAATAATTAATGAAAATAATGAGTACACAGAAGAGATTAAGGCAAGAATAGGATAGGCAAGAAATTCTTTTAATACTCTGAAAAAAGTACTCTGTAGCAAGGACATTTCAATTTCTTTAAAGATAAGACTTCTGAGATGCTACGTGTTCTCCGTATTATTTTATGGGTTGGAGGCTTGGGCTTTAAAGAAAGATATTTCGGACAGATTGGAAGCCGTTTGAGTTATGGGCCTACAGAAGGATATTAAGAATAAGTTGGATAAATAGAGACACGAATGTCGAGGTGTTGAGAAGAATGGGAAAAGATAAAGGGATCTTAAATACAGTTAAAGTCAGAAAACCGCAATATCTGGGATATGTTATGAAGGGCGAGCGTTATAACTTGTTGCAATTAATAATGCAAGGGTGAAAAACAAAAAGATATTTTTGAATTTACCAAGTATCTAAATTTAAGTTCAAACCTTGCTCTATCATTTACAAATAACGATTTTGGGCCTATTTTATCTTTAAACATTATTTTTTAATCGTTAAGACAGATTGGGCGCTAGAACTGTGGCGTGAATAAGAGAGAGAAACAAGATTTATTGCACAAAATTTGTGTTGGTTTAAATGCTCATTGTTTAAACGAGCGCCCGCCCTGCTATAAATATTAAGCGCTTCAGTATCCATTAAAAAACAATAGTATTTAAAAAACAACAGTATTTAACACAAAGCCAGGGATCATATTTGAATAGAACAAGTATTATTAGATTTTATAAAGATTACGAAATAAATTATTATCAGCATCAGAACTCTATTTTGCACTGAGAGTTAGAATTTACTATTTTTATTGGGAATACGCCACAATTTCTCTTTAAAAAAGTTAATTCATAAGTAAAATTGAGACGTATTCCCATTAAAAATATTAAATTGTATTAAGATGCCACCAGAAATGAGCTTTAAAACAATATTGAAAGTTGGAATATTGCAGATTTAGGTATTCTTCTCTAGGGACTAGCAAATTAGACACTTATTATAAAAATGACAAAAAAAGCTTGGAATCCTCTGACTGTGTATATGTATATATGTGACTAATTTGTAAGAAGTGGAGTTTCTAGGATATATATGCCGTAATCTTAAATTTGAGATACGTGATACGATGAGATAATATATGAATACCATACGGAAGAAAGGCGAAATATCAATTTTTTATTACCTATTTTTGTTCACAGCAGCAATATGTAGGTTTTTAGTAGTAGTTTTATGTGAATCATTCAAACATGGGAAAAAGACGAATCCTCATAGTGTAAGGATTCACGTTATAAAATTTTTCGTACAAGGAAGAAAGGCGAATGGTACTCGCGTAAATCCGAGAAAGGTGGAATGTCAGTGCTTGTCGGGACGTAGGGGAGTACACGCCGCATTTTGTTTACTAAAAACGTTAAGTTTTCGATTGGCCTTCAATAAATAAAGTGCGTGTTATTTATTGTGCTCGAAAATAACGGATAGTGATAGAGCTGATACGTGTCGTGAAAAAACACTAGAAAAAGGAAAATTACAGGTCGAATAAATGAAGTAATGAAGCGGTTAAGGCAACGGTGACGATTGTCAATGTAAGAGACTTACATATTTTAAAACGGTAGATTAACAAAACCAATCAAACATTATAAACAATTTTAACTGTATGGGATGTGATGAACAAAACATTTACTTGGCAGGCCTAACAACGTTAATGCCCGTAAAGCAAAGAAGAGCCCGAGATGAAGCTACATCAAGATTACATGATGCAACGTATTCTTTTAGAGTTAGAATAACAACTGACGATAAAACTACTGACGTCCCCCGTTTAAAAGCTACTGGTAGTGCACCAATTGACAAACGCGGAAAACATCCAAAAAAACACGCATTAACAAAACAACAGCTAGATGAAGTTATTAAACACATAAAGCATTTTAAAGGAAGAGAAAACCATTATAGTAAAAATAAAACTAAGAAAATGTACCTTCCGGATGACTTAAATATTAAGAAAATGTACACTATGTACAAATTCGATAAGGGCGCTCCTGTGTCTTACGAAACATATAGACAGATCTTTAATAAGCATTTTAACATTAGCTTCGGCTATCCACGAAGTGATACGCCTAGTGCTTGCGATCATTTCTTGGCTGACCTTAAGGTCCTTCTCAATAAACTGAATGAAACAAATGATGCCTCTGAAAAACAAAAGATAGAAGTTGAGATAAAACGAATAACTTTGGCAAATAGCCTACACAAATCCAAAGCGGGCGCGTTTTATGAAATAAAGAGAAAAGGAAGGAAAGCAGCAATGCAGAATGGTAATTGTAAAGAAGTCGCTATGGATTTTGAAAAAATTTATCCACTTCAAATATTCCGACCAACGACGTCTACTATAAGAGACAACTAACGTTTCACTCCTTTAACATTCATGTATTGTCAACAGGAAATGCTACATTTTATTGTTTTCCAGAAAGCATAGAGGTTTAAACGAAGTAGTGTCATTTCTGCACCATTTTATCTTTGTTCAGCTTGATCTGTCAGTTCGTCACTTCCACATATTCTGTGATTCATGTAGCGACAAAATAAAAACTTCACTGTTTTCCATTATCTTCAATATGTTATTAATACTGCAAAAAGGTTGGACTTAATCAAAGTAACCTTCCCAATACGAGGTCATTCTTACATGGAGTGCGATTGAGATATGGGTGTGATAAACCAAAAAATTATGGCTGAACTTCCTGAGGATTGTTACACGGAAATTAGATCACGTCGAGTAAAACCAAATCCGTTCGATGTCGTCGAGGTCGATCAATGACTTATACGACTTATATGACTGGTTACTATTCTTGGACTAAATTTACGTAACTAAACCAACATACAAACCAAGACCAATGAGAGAACTCGAAATATTGAAAGATCATCCACGCCTTTTGAAACACCGAGATTTCTATAATGGACAATGGGAGACGTAAATTATACACAAACCATTTACAAATTCCGATGAGGTGCAACTACCCGAGAGCCAGTTTATTTTGCCACCATTATTATATACAGGTGAGTTTGTTTTACAAATTTTCTTCCTTTCTTTTTTTTTCATAGAGATGTTTTTTAGAGCCAAGGAAAATTTCTAAGGAAAAATTTAACAATCTGGTCCACTTGAGTCAGTTTTGCAGATCTGAAAGGGTTAGAGGCTTACCTTACAACAAAAACGTAAACAAAATGAGGAGAAAATAATAAAAGCTAGACAAATGAAGAACAGAAAACCAATTTTTGTATTATATTTCGCTTTTTTCCCATGTTTGTAGTGACTTGTGTTTACATAAAGCAATGTTTCTAAGTTTTGTATTTTATTTTAAATTCCGTTAATTAAATAATACTTTACAAAATAACTATGAAGACTACTTAAATGAAGAAGTACGCAAAATATTTAATTGTATGATGATGTTAAGAGTTTAAAAGTTAAAAATTCACTTTTCTCGAATTAACTTCTTTGTGACATTTCGCCTTTCTTCCGTGTGGTCTTCATATGTGAAATCATGAGCGGAAGATTTGTAAGAAAATCATCAATATTTTTCCTGGTTGTCCAGACGCAGGTTTATTTATGTAGAATGAGAATATTTCTGTAATAACCAAGCTTTTATTATGATAGAGTACGACAGACATACATATCGACTAATGATCATTTTTCATGTCACTTTACACGTTATGTCAGTCTGAAAAGAATGTTAGAATAAAAGTAATAATAAACCCATGAAGACACTTTATTAAATATACGACAAATGCAGGTAATACCTGTTAATAGATATTGTAAATTGTATGATATTGAAATTGCAGCAATATATGGTCCACCAAAATATAATTTAAAAAAAGAATATCACTCTAAACTAATACAAAGCCTTGACAAAAAATGTATCTTGGTCGGATATTTTAATGAGAAATACACCTTCTGGGGCACCAGATAGATCTCTCTATAAAGCGTGCACTATATTCTGCAACTAGAGAGCATAACTGTAACATTTATTTGACTGGCAACCCAAAGTACTGGCCTGCAGATACGAATAAAATATCAGATCTATTAGATTTATACATTTATTGTTAGAAGAATCCCAGAAAATTATATTAAAATAGAAGAGGGACTAGACTTACTATCAGGTCACTTCTCAGTAATATTGACACTAAGTGTTCAATTTAGGCATGGGTTGAGACCACGTTTTAGGCATGGGTTGTTTCCATGACAATTTGCCGATATCGTTCTCGATCTTGCGCGGCATGTAATGTAAGTGCTCACGCCTCTATCTAATTTAAGTTTATTTTATGTATTTTTACAACCCGGCAATATAGCATCGTATAAAGATATTATGCTATATGTGAAGATACGGCGAGCCCCTAAAAGCACTTTAGTGCACTAAGAGCCCTAAAATTCAACTAAAGTTAGTTTTTTCACACGAAGTTTGATTATTTACAAGCGGCACAAGCGAAGTGCAAATCAAGTAAACCTACTAAGCAATACAATAATTATGAGAAAAGATAATCCAACATTGGCTAACAAGACCACGGATTAGGTAAGCTTCCTAAGGATTGAAAACAGAATAGAACTGAACGTTAGCTTGAAAACAATTGAAAAACTTGACCAAATAGCAGAGAAATAAAACATAGCTATACAGCAGGCAGAGTGAGTGAACACTAAAACAAACAAAAGAAGGATGAAAGGTAATAATTTTTCAACGAGGATAAGAATTATGATTGCCGAAAAAAGGCGACTGAGATGAAAATAGTAGTAATGCAAAACAATTGTGAATAGAACCAGGTTAAATCAAATAATTTAAAATATAAGCAAAGAAATCATTAATTAAACAGAAATCAATACAACAAATTTTTAGAGAGCTTACCAAAGAAGAAGATAGTAATTACTCATTATGGAGAGCGACGAGGAGACTCAAAAGAAAGAGGAAAAAAAGATAATGTCTAGCCATTATAAAATTTGATCTTGATTGATTTGATTCTAACCGAAGAAGTTATGCGGGCAATAAAAGACACAAAGAACAACAAGGCACCCGGCGTATATATAACAACAGCCGAACATTTTAAACACCTGAGAGATGACGCTGTCGGGAAATTAACCTACCTCTTTAACATTATATATGAACATGACACTCTACCGCATGACTGACTAATATCCACATATGTAGCTCTTCCCAAAAAACAAAAAGCAAGGAAATGTGAAAACCATCGAACTGTATCCCTAATGAGTCATGCTGCTAAGATTTTTATGCGAGTAATTTTTACCCGCTTTCACAATAAGTGTGAAGAATACATGAGTCGTTCTCAATATGGTTTTAGGAAAGGTACAGGCACCCAGAGAAGCAATAATGGGATTGACACTAATGGCAGAAAGGTATCTCGAGATTCAAAAAACAGCTGTATGTGTGCTTTGTCGATTATAGAAAGGCCTTCGACCGCATTAGACATGAAAAATTGATTGAGGTGCTAAAAGAAGTAGGGCTGGACGGACACGACATAGCTATAATAAGCAATACATACTGGAACCACACAGGATGTGTTCGAACAGACAACGGAAATACCAATTATGTAAACATAGAACGAGGAGTGCGTCAAGGGTGCATTCTGTCCCCTCTTCTATTTAATGTCTATACCGAAAATATCATCAGAGCTTCTCTTGAAGATCGCCCTGAAGGTGCCAGAGTCAATGGAATCATCATTAACAATGTAAGATATGCCGATGACACCGTAGTATTAGCAAAAACAGAAGACCAACTAAAAATATTGATGAACATACTATCAGAAGAAAGTCACAGACTAGGTTTGGATATTAATCTTTCCAAAACCAAAAGCATGGTATTCCACAGGAACCCCCATGAACAAATTACACCCAACATACAAATCAATGGTATCACCCTTCAGAGCTCCCAAAGCTTTATATACCTGGGCAGAGAGCTAAACAGTCAGCTAGACCACTCAAAAGAAATTAGAAGACGTATTGAAAATAGCAAGATCTGGTGGCAGCCGTAGCTTAGTGGCTATGTTACTGGCTTAACAAGCTGGAGGGCCCGAGTTCAAATCCCGTCATTGACAAAAATTTAAAATTTCTAATTTAACTGAGCTGCCACCGTGCTTCGGAGGGCACGCTAAGCCGTCGGTCCCGGCTACGAAAGTAGTCGTTAAGTCGTGTTAGGGGCGCTTGCGCGACCTGAAAACCCTAACATTAGACCTTAGCCAGAAGGTTTCACGAACTTTTTACTTTTTAGCAAGATCTGGCTTCATGAACATGCGTAAAATGCTCTGTAACCCCAAGCTATCAATCGCAATAAGGTTAAGAACACTAAAGTGTTATGTGTGGTCTCTACTACTATATGGCTGTGAGACCTGGACATTAAAACAGTACGACGTCAACAAACTGAATTCATTCGAAATGTGGATGTACCGCCGAATGCTAAGAATAAGCTGGACCAGCAAAACTACAAATGAAGAGGGACCTACTGGAAATACTGAACACACGACCTCATCTGGTTAATACAATCAAAATTAGAAAGAAAAAACGTCATATTTAGGACACATATAAGGAATTTGAGCAGCTCCAGGTAATATTAGAAGGCAAAATCAAGGGTAAAAGGGGTATAGGAAGAAAGAAGAAATCCTGGCTCCGAAACATCAGAGATTGGAATCACATAACAGGAAATGACTTAATCCATCAATCCTGAACAGAGAGAAATTTGCCATATTGATCGCCAACCTCAATAGAGAAGGCACAAGGAGGAGGAGGAGAAAATTTGATGATGGATGGGCTAAAAGTAACCAAGAAAAAGCGGACATATTTGGTAATCATTTGGAAACTACTTTTAAACTGCATGATATGCGTTTAGTGAAAAAGTAGTTTAAAAGTAAAATATGAGACTGACAAATTTACAATAATAGATGAAAATAATAAAGGAGCAATGCAATTAATAACACCTAAACAAATTAAAACTAAATTTAAAAATTAAAAACTTTGATAGCATAACCTAAGAAACCATTAAATAAGGTAACATCATATCGGGCAATACTGACATTGATTTCAAAATTGTTTGGAACAACTAAGTGAATTATCACTCTAAATTAATTTTAGTTAAGAATCACTGATCAAATAGAAAAAGCTCTAGAGAAAAAAGTATGTTCGGCAGTTTTTCTGGATATTTTTAGGCTTTTGATAAACTCTGGCTTGATGGGCTAGAATACAAACTGGATTTTACTTTTACCTAAAGAACATACTCAGTTACTAAAATAGTATATTAGTGAAAGACTAGAATAAGATATAAAGACTATTTTTTCTAAAATTGTACTGGATCCTTAGAGAAAATTGGAGCTGTCAATATATAGAAAACTCATGATAGTATGGACAAACGGCATACAGCTCTGGGGATGTGCCAGTGTGAATAACATTAAAATGATTCATATTTTTCAGAATAAAGTACTAGCAGCTATTATAAATGCTCCCTGTAGATGTGATTAAAGTATTTGCAAAGAAGCATGAAAACAGACTTCGTAAACAAACTCAACTCAACAGATATTAGTTAAAAAATTGTTAATAGAGACAATTTGCTCGTAAGTCTTCTCTTTTGTGACTAGTTTTTAAATAACCAAGGCAACACTGATGTATTTTTTTTAAATAAAAGCATATGTCTTTTTACCTTTATTTTTGCAAAAGTGCCATTTCCTCCCCTCTTATCACATTTTGTTTTCAGTTCTTCGAAGTCATCCAAATCGGGTATAGTAGGAATGGAATAGCAGACGGCTAAAAATGTTAAATAAATTAGTTACTATAACCAAATACCATATATCTATTGAATATCATTGTGTTTTTATTAATTAGTTACCAACTACATAATAGTATACTTGATGCCTGTGCGGGAATAAAGTACCTACATATTATGCCCCGCACAGGCATAACAACAAAACATTTTATAACTTCTTAAAAACATTTATTATTAAGGTTTCGAAATATGAAATTAAATTATTATAACTACATATCATTATTTAGTAGAATTCATACAAAACTGGCCATTCTGGAAAGATCTGGTGATAGATAGACTTGAAATTATTTTCATATACGAGTATGACATCTCATTACCCTAACGATGGTATTGCTTATTCTCCTATGACAAATTTTGGGAATTTTTAAAAATATTTAGATTGTGAATGATAACAAACTAGTATGACATAAAAGTTTGTATGCGCCGTGGGTATTAATATATGTGTATACCCTCGGGCGATGTACAAATACTTGGGTCAGAGGCCCTTGGTACATAAATAACTATTAATTCATTTACAAGTAACAATTTTGTTGTTTTAAGATACAAAGTCATCTAACTGGAGATTTTGTTATAAGAATAAAATTTATGCGTTGTCTGGTACCCAGATAGGTAATAAAACCAGATCCAACCTGCTATATGTGGAAATTAATTTTAATAATTACTTCCTCAGCCGCCACTGTCTCTTAAAAAAACTATCAAATCCGCCAAATCTCACCGTTTTTCTATGTATAGTACTTTTCCATCATATTGATAGCACATTATGTATGCAAATTCTCAACAGGTCAAAAAACCATAGGCGTCACCCTATACTTGTTTTGAAATAAATAAAAAAAATTAATATTTTAAGATGCCGTCAACAATTCATTATCTTTTAAAAAATCTTCTGTAAAATAAATGTCCACTAATCTCACTATACCTTTTTTGTGCGTCAAAAAACGTCGGTATATATGCCACACGATTATTGTTAATTTATACACGGGTGATTAACGAGAGAATTCAATGTTTCACGAAATAAATTAATGTAAACAGTAATTTAAAGGTGATTATTGTTTTCTATACAAGTTATCGCCTTACACAAAAAGAATACCTTCTTTAAACGATAACCTGGAATTACTGATAAGGCTTCACTATTGATAGTTTAAGTAGTTTTTATGCCACATTACAGCTTATGCCAATAATATAAATTAGAAATTGTTTGTATCTTCCATTTAGTTTGTAGATGTACATTGTTCATGTCTTACCTACCTACGTTTTTGGTGTCAATATTTTGTTATTTGCATTTAAAAATGACGTCGACAACAGGTTTTATCCCGGTTAAGTGTAGTTTTAAAGGTACCTTCAGTCTAAGAGAGAAAAATATAATATTAAATGTACACGATGCAGTTGTACATCAACGCCTTTTAAGTAATGTTCGTGAAATCGTTAACATGTGTTCAAATATGACAGGGGTTGGAGAAGCAACAATTTATAGATTCCTAAAAGAAAGAAAAGGATGAACTGTTTCATCTCCCAAGAAGAGTGGAGGGAGTAAACCCTTGGAAATTGAAGAAATACATAAAAACATGATAAGACGCAGCGTCCACTCATTTTTTTTACAAAGAATTTCCAACATTGGACAAAATCCAAATATTAATTAGAGAAAACGAAGAGTTACCAATCATAAGCAACAAGAAATTATGGGGACTATTGAGAGAGATGGGATTTCGTTTCGGACAAAAGAATAGAAGAAAATCCGTTTTAATTGGAAAAGATTACATTGTATGTTGGAGACGAGATTATCTAAGAACTATTAAAAAGTACCGAGAAGAAGGAAATAAAATTTTTTATTTGGACGAGACTTGGCTAAATGAAGGTCATACTGTACCATATCTATGAGTTGATACAAATGTGAAAAGTTCCCGTCAGGCATTCATCGAAGGTGTATCTACTGGAATAAACAATATTCCCGTTGGAAAAGGACGCAGACTCATAATAACCCATATTGGAAACTAATACGGTTTTGTCAATTGTGCATTATTAAGTTTTGCCTCAAAATCAACCAAAGATTACCACGAGGAAATGACTGCTGACGTTTTTGAAGAATATTTTGAGCAAATGTTGGATTTAATTCCAAAAAATTCTGTCATAGTCATGGATAATGCTAGTTACCATTCAAGACTAGCAGAAAAATTGTCAACAACAGCATGGAAAAAAGGAGAGATAATCAAATGATTGGATAAACACGCAATTGAGTACAAGGAGAATTCGACAAAAAAGGAATTATTACCTATTGTAAGGCAACATAAATCAGCTTATAAAAAATATATAATTGATGAAATGGCATTAAACCGTGATGTAATTATTTTACGTTTACCCCCATACCACTTTGATCTGAATCCGATAGAAAATATATGGTCTCAAGTAAAGAGTGAAGTCGGACGCAATAACAAAACTTTTAAATTAGAAGACTTACAACAATTATTAGGACATTCTTTATCAAAAGTAACTCCTGAAAATTGAAAAATGCTGTTAGTCATGCTCACAAGGAAGAAAATAAAATGTGGAATTTGAATTGTTTTCCTATATACTTCTGTAAACTTGTTGACAAATATCTATTTTTCATTGAGTCACCCGTATCAACAGTTTAGGACTTTGCATACATAATGTGCTATCAATATGATGGAAATGGGCCAATACAATGAATCACAGCTTAAATGATGCGGTAACTACTTAATAATTGTGTCAGTGGCTCAATATTTATTAGACAAAAATTACATACTCAAATTAAATTACTACAAGTCTTTTAAATAAGTATAAGCTATTCTTGGGTTTTAAATATATCATACTTAAATAATAATAAATATTTAATTATTTTAGGAATGATTTTGATGTCACAGCTAAAATGATGCAAACTTTTAAAACAAGAAAATTAATAAAGAAAACCAACTCTACGCATTGAAAAATTATTGCTAATATTTTGTAGGTCCTCCTTGAATGTCAATTACAGCCTGCAGTTGTCTAGACATTGATTCGACCAACTTTCTAGTGTCTTCTGGGAAAATTCTGTCCCAAAAATTCAGTTATTTTTTACTTTCAATTCATTTTTATTTGATATCGGGGCACTATTTACTTTATTTTTTAATGATAACCACAAATTTTCAATAACATTCAAATCTGGTGACATGGCTGGTGTTTTAATGACATTTCGGTAATTATCAAACAACCAAGTACGAACCCGATATGACGTTTGTTTTGGATCGTTGTCCTCATAAAACCAGTAATTGTTATTAATACCAATTTTTCAGCACTAGCGGTGAGATGCTGCCTTAGTATATCGAAGTACATGTATTGGTACTACTGCTGCAGATGACATACACCCCCACATCATCGCTCCATCTCCACCCTGCTTTACCATAGCTTTCATATTTTTTAATTTTAGTTTTTCGTTCGGCTTTCTTCACACCGATATTTTTCCATCGGACACAACTAAGTTTATTTTGGTTTCATCAGCTTGATTTCCTTAAGTTCAAATCGTTGTTAATATGCTCCTTAACGAACACCAACCCAACACGTCTATTTCTTTGGCTAATAAAAGGTCTATTTCTAGAAGTTCGACCATGTATATTATTCTTTCGTAATATTCGTCTAATTGATTCAGAATTACACCTTTTTTCAAACTGTCTTTCCACCTGATCTCTCGAAATTTTGGTGCACTTTTTGTAGGATATGTTAGCAATTTCTCTGACAATCAATCTTTCCTCACGTTCGTTAAAAATCTTATTTGGGACTAACCTTGGTTCATTTTCAACAATATTTCCATTTCGGTAACGTTCAATAATGTACTGAACTGTTGAGAAACATTTATTTACCATTTTGGATATGTCTCTTAGGGTATATCCATTTCTATGTTAAGTATTAATTAAGTTTCTTTTACTAATCGTAGTTCAGCGACCCATTCTTAAATAATCTTGTTATTTACCGAATAAATTTATATGACTTTCATTCATAGTCATATAACTGTCCTCTTTCTTTATAAAAAAATTTCAATAATTTAACACACATTTCAAAATATATCTCTTCAATAAATGTAAATAACTATAATAATTTAAATAATATAAAACATCACATTTCTTTCAACAAACAATTACATATTACTTACTCCTACATCATCTGTTAACACCCATCCCCTCAAGAAACTTCCTCCTAAGTTGTTAGACAGTTACAACATTGACCGAAGACCACTCATTATCAGTAATAAGGGATAGTTTGAACTATGAATCACCAATCACTATATAGTAATTCTTGTGCCGGAATGTTAGTAGTATTTTGTTTATTTCTAATGTATCACAATTCAACAGACTTTTTCTCTTACCAATTTGTGGGTTGTTACTTTTTCTGCTAATGCAATTTATGCATATTAATTAACACAGACGTGTAATATTGGCATAATTACTAAAAATTTTTTTGATCTATAACTTTTTGATCTATATCCTGATAAGACAGCACCCTAATATGGGCTTTTTATAATTTCAGCATTTAATTTACTTTGTACCACCGACCTGATGATGATTTGCAAATTTTAGAAAGCGAAACCGGTCGTCTGCGGTAGTAAAATTAAATTGATTTAAGTCTAATTATTTCTTTTTTACCTTTTTAAAATGGACTCGCATAAGCAACACATTTATGATTTCATGACATGAACCGATTAAATACTTCGATGTCAAATTAAACATAAAAATAACTGCAAATGAATTTAATGCAACGCCAAGTTGTGTAATGCTTCATCTTATCTCTATTATTTTAGCTGTGACATCAAAATCATACATAAAATAAATCAATATTTGTTGTAATTTAAGTATTTAAAACCCAAAAAATAGCTTATGTTATTTTAGAAAACTTATAGATATTTAATTTCAGTATGTATTTTTTTCTAATAACTATTGAGCCAACGGATGGAGTAATATCGTTGAACAATTATTCCGGGAATCTATCCGTTGGTCATTATTTTAAATTGCCACTACGTTTCGCCAAGGTCCTCACTTGGCTATCTTCTGTGACGTTGTACTTCGGTCTCGTAGTCGGTAACTGACATGAGTCCTGCCGCTCAGTCCCCCTCACTTCTTTTATATCCGTGTCGCTGTTTCGAAGCGGATCGTCGCTGATTGGCCGAATTCGTTACGCCGCTAGGGCCAACGCCCCTCGTGGTGAGCGAAGCTCAGGCAGTCAGTTTGATTGTTGGGCCGTCTCGAGAATTATGGGATTCCAAGCTTGGGGCGCAGATTTACGTGAGGAAGTTAATAAAGTCGGTCACGTTTGTTTTTAGGATAGACCCTTCTTTTTTCAATTTTCTATAGGATTCCTCTTGATGGTTCTTGTTTTGAACAAAAGTGTTCAATGTTTTGTTGGCTATTTGTTGTGCAAACTTTCGAAAAGTATTATTTTAGTGGCCTGTGTTATGCGTCGTGTTGAATTTAGAGCAGATGTTTAGCTGTCTGTTGCGCATTGCTTAGTTTGTGTTCCTCGTAATCTTGCGGAGGAATTCTACCTGTTGGTGTGGTCCGTGTGGTGGTTTGGTGACAGGTTCCACATGCATTTTGGTTAAACCTGATTTCCAGGTTTGGTTGATCTGTGGGGTTTCTTAAGAGCGAGTTCGTTCTGTTTGGCTTCGGTTGTGTAGATTGTCGATATGTTCTTTTTTCGAGGATTGCGCCCTATCTTGGTCGGTGGTTCCTTTCACGTATGGTAGAATAGCTCTTGGTTGATTTTTGTTGTCTTTTGTGTGTTTTGTGTGGTCTTCCGTTGTTTCTTTATTGCTTTGTAGATGGTGTTTGAGCTGTATCAATTTTGTTTCAGTATTTTGTTTTTATGTTTTCGTTGAGCTGCTGCCATTTCGACTGTGTGTAGTACAGGTCAGGCTGTTTGATCTTGATATCAGCTAGTTGTCAGCTACTCCTTTGTATTTGGGAAGGATGGTG
>OU898278.1:124528024-124561014 GCA_918026665.1 Diabrotica balteata
CAACATGATGATATACAGCATATTTGGTTCAAAATGGTTCAAATAATTAAAAAAAATGTTCGTTCCAAAAAAAAAAAACAATTGTTACAATTTATTTAAAGAAAATTGTTTAAACAACTTTTTGCCTGGGCGACCTTTTAAATGTCATTTAGGAGTATCTCATGAAAGAGTTTGTGCAAAAAAATCTCATTGGAACATTTATCCAAACGATATATAAAGCAAAAAATTAGCAAAATATATAACCAAAAATAAATAACATAATCATTCAACAAAGAAAAATAAAATAATACACCTAATTTTTTGTTTCATATTTGTTTATTAATATTTATCATAATCACTACTAAACTTTAATGGAAATAAAATAGAGTGTGCTAGTTTTGTTTACAATGTAAAAAATTAATTTGTAGAAAATTTCAAATCAACAAATTATTTTTATAAGGAGATTTTACTTGTACTGCTACATGATGTCCTCCTTAAAGTTGTAATTAAATTTTAGACTGCCATAGATGAAACTCAAACTTGCGTTGAAAATCTAATCGATATCGATAAGTTTACTGAAGAACTTGAAGCTTCCAAAAAGACAGGATCTATGGACGAAGTATTTGCCAAATACTGTAAGAAACGCCCTGATGTTAGAAAATGCATAAAACAATTTTATGATGCCCTTGAGCCATGTTTAGACGAAGCTGAAAGAAGGGTCTTAATTTCACCAATAGTATTTTGACCGAAATAACTGATTTTGCTTGTGCAAAGGATGGCGACAGACTTGCACGTAAGTACAATGTTTTTAGACGTTTTGATTTGTGATGTTATTTATCTTATACAAAAATGTGGAACCATTTTTATCTTGATGTGGCTAGAAAGATCATCAATTGATATAACCCGAACGGTAGCTAGACTTAGTTGGAGGCTCGAAACTAGCTTTTTGCCAACTGAAAATATTACCGCAGATAAAAAAAAAGATAGATAAAGTGCGCCACTTAACTTTTTGTAAATAAAAAGGGAAAGTTAAGAAAGACTTAGATCTTTAACGACAAATTATGTTCTGAAAATTAAAAATGTTAAATGTATTGTAGTAATATAATATATTTTTGAAAAATAAATTTTTTCCTCTCCCCTCCTACGAGGGGGCATTTTAGGGGGAGGCCGTGGGTAAAAGTCGTAAACATTTTTGCATCTTTTTTGGGTCCTAAAATTGGATATACGCGTTCTTCGTTACAAATTTATATGGGAGTCAATCTGCACAATCATTACATATGTAATGCTGTAGGTAAGAGAGAGTAGAAAGAGAAAAAGAATTAGATATATAGGTATATGTCATGATACTATAACAAAACAAGATAAGTCAACGCAACTTAGTTGACAGAGAGACAACTTTAATGACGTTTAGTTAAATGCTCATAAGTGTTAATTATGTTGCTGTGTTAATCGAGTAATATGAGAGAAATATGAAATCGAGAAATATGAAATATGAAATACCACAGTTAATCCTACAAGGGAAGATCGAAGGTAGGAGAGGAGCCGGCCGCAAACAATTGTCCTGGTTAAGGAATATTAAAGAATGGATAGGAATACACAATACAGGTGAGCTGTGTCACGCCGCCAAGAACAGAATTCTAGTAATGAGATAGTCGCCTACGCACTTTGGTGTATGGCATGTTAAGAAGAAGAAGTTAATCGAGTTTGCTATCCTGTATATTTCAAAACGTAGTGAATGATATTTTTATTTATTCATTGATGTAGTTAAGACTTTGTTGGTGTTAGATACACTTTAACAGCAGAGAAAATGTTTTTATAGATGATAATAAATGTTTCTGTAGATAATAATATATATTAATGCACATTTTAATAGAACTTGAAGTCATACTTTATTTTTGATAGGTCTTTAAATGTATGTAGTGAACTGGAACATATTTTTCTTAGTTATAATGGCAACACATTAAAAATAACAAAAAAAATATTTAAAAAACTTAGAAGCTGCAAAATATGTAAATGTTAACGAAGATGTAAAATTACTTTTTTTAGATGTAAAATGTATTTTCAAATACGAATTCTAAATAAAAATATTAAATATAATTACAACATCCGCAAGAGAAAAATCACAAAGATTGTAAAATAAATGTCTAAATGATATTCATAAAGTCTCAAGTGTGACCCGCTTTTATTTTATAGACAAATTCTTTACATTTTACCGGCCTTTTATATTTAATTTATGTTTTGTAGCAATATTTATTTTGTTTGTAATAAACACAATCAAATCGTAGATTCATATGTTTCTTTAATTAATTTTACAAATTGCTTATTAATTTTCAAACCACGTTCTCACAGAAAGTAACTAGTTATGACTTCTTAGTGCAAGATATGGCATCGGGGTATACTTACCGTTAACAGTTTAATCTTTGAAGTTGTTCATTACAGTAATGGAACAACGTTGCCATATGATGCATCGTTAAAGTATGATACACACAAGTCCCTGGCTTTGTCTCGCTATGACGTCATGCGCAAAGTCGATTAAAATTAGAACGGCAAGTGAGCATATCTTGTTGTTATAGTATCATGGGTATATGATACATCGTTTGAATGATTAAATGAAGGATTTAATTAATATTTTAATGAAAATATATATTTTATATTCATATATATATAAAGGAGTTCAATGCAAAAAAATTGTTTACACATACTCTGCAGTAAAATTCATTGTTTATTTTGTTATTAACATAAACATACAATACAATACACTGCAACATAACTCAATATAATAAGCTAATACAAATTAAAAAGCAATATCAATAAGTATTTAAAAATGACAATATACATAACTTACTTACGCATATGTTTAATTTACCATGATAATAATAATAATAAAAAAATAATAATATTAATAAATAATAAATATATTCACAAAAGGAAGGAACATTTTAATTCTCGAGAAACAAAAAAAGAGACAATTTCCAACGTCGAACGCACGTATAGAAGTATAACTTCAAAAAATGTTTGTGGAAGATAAACATAAAAAACCAACAATTCGGATTATGTTATAAATTTTCATTTTATTTTAAAATTTAGCATTTTTGCATATATTATATATATTTAATAAGATTAACGTGGGGTGTTTAAATATATCAAAAACAAAAAGGTAAAATTCACATTGGGATTCCAACTCACATATACCAACGTATAAACCAAACACATAAGAAATGTGCCATTTAGACATGACCCTAACGTATTTCAAAATTGACAGTTCTCGCTCATAGATTTATTGTAATAAATTATTATATTATTTTGAAATACAAAAGCCTATAATAATTATGAACATTTAATATATAATACAAAACATATCACATAAATAATAATATTATTATATTTATAATATTATATATATATATATATATATATATTATATATATATAATATATATATATATATATATATATAATATATATATATATATATATTGTTGTACTTTTGAATGTCTGTTAGCAATAAAAAACCGATATACAAATTTTATTACTTAAATAAAAATTAAAATTATTGATATTTCATAATGACACGGGCATATAAATTTTCAAACATCCTGTATAAGACAAAATATGTATTTTAAGTTGTTCAAAGAATTGTTCATTAGGCCTCAGAGACAAGACTTTCAAATATTATCGATAAGAAATTTAAATAAGTCGGTTATTGTGAAATGGATTTACCCGTAATAAAAGTGTATATAGAAAGTGTTTAAACAATAGACCGGGATGTGCGGTGGTTTTTCCCCCCGAAAGATTATATCGGTAAAAGTTTATTAACAAAAGACATTGAATTGAGAAACAGGTATCGTTTGTAGCTATTAGTAAGAAATATTTGTAAAGCAGATAGATTTAGCTAGAATAATTAAAGAATGTTGTTTTCTGGAATTACCCGAATGACGTTTTATAGAGAGAGTTGGTTGGTAACGATACGTGACAGAGGTAAAAGATTTTTATTGGTCAATTTTTGAATAGAAGGAGGGAGTGGTTTTGGCTATGAGATAGGAGAGAGGAAAGGAGTTAGTCAGTTTTTCGTCGCCCAAGAAGGAAGGAGCTTTGTGGTTTGTGTTTGTTTGAAGTCCCGAAGACGTAATTTACCGGGTGTGTTTATTTGCGGTGTAAAAGCTGATGAGTGTGAGGAACGGGGTACAGAGAGATAGAAAAACCAAAAGGTTATAAGAATATTAATAGCAGACGAAGCCGGAAACATTTGAAGTTATAAACAGGCGCGGAGATTGGTTCAAAAGGAGGCTGCATAGAATTACACGAGTTGTTGGGTTGCAGATACAAGGACAGAGAGGAGAAAGGTGTACGTCTTCTGGACCAAAATAGGAGCAGAAGCAGAGAAAGGTTTTTTTTTTATGGCGTGGCCATAGAATTGCAACGGCAGATAACGAAAGGTCAGTCAATTTTCATTAGAGCAGGAGTGTGGTTTTCATTTATAAATTAAATAAATTGAATAAATTATAGAGACAGTTAATTTTGCGATCATTTAAAAAAGAAAAAATTATAAAGAGAGCTTAGTTATAACACATATTAAAAATCAATGTAAAATAACATTTGGGTCCATGATAGAAAACAACTTCTCATATATTTAAAGTATTGTATTGCAAATATTACCGGATTGATTGTTATATAAAATTTCAATAAAATAAAGGACATCTCACATATACTTCAGTTGAAATTCTGTGTATTTTATTCAGGTCATATTACCTATCCCAATTAGGAAGCCAATTGGAAAATATTTTGAATCCACGATCAAAGGTAAATAGTACAAGTTAAATATCCTGAGATTGTAATTAATTAATGCTGATTTATTGTGATTAATTGGAGATTAGATCATTTAATAAATATAGACAGGATCTTTTCTAAATAAGCAATAGAATACAATTTAAATAGCATAACAAAATGGCCCCCAACGTGTAAAGCTTTGAAAAATATTTCTAGTTGGCAAATTTGAAAGGATAGGAGTAGACGAGCAGATATTTGAAAGTTTATATGCCGTGGATAAAGTGAAATATTATGTAAAATTTGAGGACATAAAGATTTATATTTTTTTAAGATACAATTTACCATAATTGATTTATTCGTGATATTGACAATTTATAGGTTACCATAATTGATTTATTTGTGTGATATTTACATTTGATAATTTTACCATACTTGATTTATTTGATTGATTTTGACATTTGATATTTTACCATTTGAGTTATTTGTGGGATATTGAAATTTGATACTCGTACTCAAGAGTTATTACATTTGAACAAGAAAAGTCCCGTTTGTTGCAACAGACCAGTAGAATTTTATATTTGGCGGGGACAAAAACAGTAACGAAAAGAAACAACATGTCGACCACAAGGAGTCAAAGCAAAATGCAAGAAAGGAAGGAGGGTAACAGAGAAGAGGAAACAATGTTTGAAGAAGGATCGGATAATGAAGGAAATGTTACAATAATAGAGGAAAGAAAAGAAACAGGGATGTTAGAAAAATTATTAGCAATGATGCAATTACAGACACAACAAATACAAGAATCAACAAAACAGGCCATACAAGAGAATCAAAGGGAAACAAAACAAACAATGAATGAAACAGCAAAGAAAATGGAAGAGACAATAGAGAAAAACCAAAAAGAAACATCACTAAAAATCGAAGAAAACCAACGGAAAACAAGACAAGCAATAGAACAGAAATTAGAAGAAAAATGATAGAAAAATGGAAAAGCGTTTGGACAAATATGAAAATGAAGTAAAAGTCTGTTTAGAAAAAGTTAGTGAAACAGAGAGGAAACTAGAGATGCAGAGAGAAGAAATGGAAACTAAAATGAAGGATATTCAGAGTATGCAAGAAAGGGAATTAGAACAGATAGAAATAAAATTTGAAAATGCGCTACAAAAAGACCGGAAAGAAACGGAAAGGAGATTTAAACAAATTGCAGAGATGGAGATAAGAGAAGTGGAAAGAAAGGAAGTTATCGTACATAGCACAGAAGACGTAAAAGTACGATTTGGCGGGGATATAAGGAAACTACACCCAGTGCCTTTTATAAATAACCTAAAGGAAAAAGTCAAATACATAGGACCGTTTGCAACAGCAAAGGAAACCATCAGAAACCATCTCAAAGAAGAGGCAAATCTTTGGTTTGTCAGCAAGGAAGAAGAATTTGACAATTGGCAAGATTTTGAGAGAAGATTCTTAAATTATTTCTGGGGAAAAATCCAGCAACTACAAGTAAATAAAGAGTTACAAAATGGAAAATACCATGAGAGGATGGGCGTATCAGAAAAGATGTACGCATTACAACTCTATAATAATGCAAAACATTTGCAATATAATTATTCATCAGAACAATTGGTAGAGTTGATATCGCGACACTTTGAAGATACCTTGGAAGACCACATAAATCTCCAAAATTACAAGGACATTGATAGCTTATGTCAATTTTTGCAAATGAGAGAATCACGTAGGCATGAAAGAAGAGAAAGAAGACCGCAAGAAAATTATAGACAAAGAGAAAACCAAGAATATAGAGATAGAGGTCAAAATTTTAGAAGAGATTATACAAGACGAGAATTCATACCTAGACAGGGATACGAAAATAGACCGAACGGAAGAGAGAATTATGAACCCAGAACCCGAAGATGGAATGAAAACAGGGATCGGGAAAATCAGAGTAGAAATAACCGCCCATACCAAGGAAACCGATACAATAACCCACGGAATGAACAGGAATCTCGCGGTAACCGATACGGGAATGATAGACCAAAAGAGAACAGAAGAGAAATAAATAATACGCAAAGAGAAGAAAATGAATATGAGAGAGAAGATGACGGGCGAGAAAACACAGAAGAACAACAGGCGTGTTTTCAAGAAGGCGCTCACTAAAAACGAAGAAACAAACAGGAATTTTTTGTCACCCCAAGGAATTTATTAAACTGGCAGGAAACAATGAAAAGAGAAATGGAGTTAATTTAAAATTTGTGGATGGATTTATAAATGAGAAACCAATTAAAATTATGATAGACACAGGCTCTGAAATAACACTGGTCAACAGAAAATTAATCGAAGAAGTAAATTTAACAAGTCTAATTTATAAAATACCTAGGGTGAATTTAGTGGGCGCAAATAAAACGGACATTGGCAACAATAAATGAAGGTATACGAGTAATGGTACGATTGAAAAAAAATATGTATGCACTTCAATGTGTAATAATGCCGAATATGTCACATGACATGATTGTAGGCGTTGACGAATTAACGGAAAAAACATGTAGTGATCGACTTCAAAACCAATACGATGAAAATAACAAAGGAAAAAGAAGAAGAACAGGATAAGGAACAAGAGAAACAAATTACGGACGAATCAGAGAAAGAACAAACGGTGGAAATGAACCTGGTGACGAACAAAGGAAAAGGAAGAAAGAGGGGAAAAGGTCAGAAAAAGATCAAAGAAAAAAAAACCTGGGATTCCTCAAAAGATGAGACGAGCTCAGGAGAAGAAGATGGGAAGATGTTGACAAGAAATAAAAGCAAAACTTGGGATTCCTCAAAAGAAGAGACGAGCCCAACAGAAGAAGAAACAAAGGAAATGAAAGAAAAGGAAAAGGATTCAGTTGAAAAGAACATATGGGATTCCTCAAAGAAGAGACGAGCCCAACAGAAAAAAAAACAAAGGAAAATGAAGAGGACACAATGGAGACAGTGGTGTTTGAAGAAGACACGGAGTACACGGTGAATATGTGCGAAGAATTTGATGGGAGAGACAAAAAATTGATATGTGGAGAAGGCAAAGAAAATGATTTGCGTCTAATTTTAAGAGACTACGAAACGCTGATAAATGAGGAAAACCGAGTGGCCACAAAATACGAGCACTCATTTGAGGTGAAAAACTTGGGAAATTTTCGATCGAAGACTTATCCAATTCCTTATAAGTATCGGCAAGAAGTAAAGCAAGAAATCAAAAAAATGTTGGAAGATCAAATCATTGAGAGATGTGACTCACCCTATATTAACCCAATTGTGATAGTGAAGAAGAGCAGTGGAGAGTTAAGACTCTGTTTAGATGCCCGAAATATCAACCAACACACAGTATCACAATATGAATCACCGTTAAATATCGAGGCCATTTTTGGAAGAATCACGGGATCACATATTTTCTCAAAAATTGATCTAAAGCATAGTTTTTGGTTAATACCTTTGGCTGAAAAGTGTAGAAACTACACTGCCTTTTCAATTGATGGTATAGTATACCGATTTAAGGTAGTTCCGTTTGGATTACAAAGCGCTTGTGCAGCACTTGTACGAGCGTTGCATACCATTTTGAATCACCATGAAGAGTTCATCGTCCATTACATCGACGATTTATTAATTTTTTCACAAGATATGCAGAGTCATGTGGAACATATCAAAATAATTTTGAAAGAATTGGACACAGCGGGATTAAAACTAAACATTGAAAAATGTCAATTTTTTCAAAAGGAAGTGATTTATTTGGGTTTCAAACTTGACACCAAAACTGTAAGTCTAGCCGAGGACAGAGTAAAGCTCATCGATGAATACCCAAGACCAACAAATCTAAAAACATTGCGAGGGTTTCTCGGTACGATAAATTATTTCAAGAAATTAATTCCCGATTTAAGCCAAAAAGAAATTCCTTTAATAAAATTGTTAAAGAAAGGGACAAAATGGAATTGGAAAGAAGAACAGGAGGAAGCTTTCAAAATATTGAAACAAGAATTTGCTAAAGGAACGAAAATATATCACCCTATTTACAATTTGCCGTTTATACTCCGTACGGATGCGTCGATACAGAAATTTGCAGGAGTGTTGTCGCAAATACAAAACGGCCAAGAGGTTCCGATATGTTTTATATCTCGAGTGACTAAAACACATGAGAGAAAATACAGTGTCACCGAGTTGGAATTCGCCAGTGTACTATTTTGCGTAAACAAATTAAGGTTTTACTTATTGGGAGCTAAATTCACCATCGAAACGGATCATGCAGCATTGATACACATCATGAAGAATCGATTGGTAAATAACAGAATACACAGAGGCATTCTGCTCTTACAAGAGTATGATTTCGAATTCCGATACATCAAAGGGAAAGACAACATAATAGCTGACGCTTTAACACGGGACGAAGATACAGGAAAAAAAGAGACAATTACATTACATGTGGGATTGAATATATTGACACAAGCCGAAGGAATATTTTCATTAAATGAGATAAGGACCGACCAGGAAGGCCTAGAAGAAAGAGAAAAGAGAAGAGCGGAGCTAGAAAACGAGATATTTTTTAAGAGAATAGACGGAAAGGAATTATATTTAGTGACACCGACATTGGCAGAAAAAAATCATAAAGAAGCTACACGAGGAAAATGGACATATTGGCAGTAGAAAGGTATGGCTTGTGTTTAGGGAAAACTACATCAGTCGACAAGATTACCGCATTGCAAAAGAGATCACACAGAAATGCGAAGTATGCCAGAAATACAAGAGCAGGAATTTTAAAAACGAAAATATTGCAAAGAGCATTGTATCCCGGAACAACCTGGACATTATAGCCATCGACATGTTAAGCGATCTAATTGTGACCACCCAAAGGAACAAGCATATTCTGGTGATGGTGGATGTGTTCTCAAAATACGTGAAATTATATAGTTGCCGCACCACAAAAGGGGAAGAAATATTGAGAAAAATAGACAATTTCATCGCTACGGTAGGAACCCCAAGAAAAATTTTACTAGACAATGCAACGTACTTCCGAAATGATCGTTTCAAGGGACAGCTTAGAGAACGGGGAATCGAGACGAACTTTGTAAGCATCAGGCATCCCCAAAGTAATCCTTCTGAGCGATTTATACAAGAGGTAACGAAATTTCTTCGCATTGCAACGGATGGTCAACATCGGCGATGGGACAGAAAATTGGGAGAAATAGAGATGTACCTAAATTCCATGCCAAGTACAGTAACGAAAGAAACACCAGAATACATCATGAAAGGCGTCATGCCGATAAGACCGTGGGAAGATCCAGAACAAAGAGAGTATCGACAGGTTATAGAAACGGTTCAGAGGAGATTAAGAAGAAGCAATGAGAAATACATCCAGAGACAGGGTCATAATAGGAAACGAAGACCAGTAACTTTCCAAAAGGGTGACAAAGTAATGGTAAGAGCATTAAGAGTGTCAAATCTTCAGAGCGGTATTTGCGCAAAGTTGATGCCTGTTTTCGAAGGGCCATACATAGTAAACAACGAAGATGGAGTAAACAGCTATGAGTTGAAACATATGGATTCTGAAAAGATCAGAGGTATTTATAATATCCATGATGTATATAAATATCACGAATGAAGATTTAAATTTGTATAAAGTAGATAGTAGGATAGGATAATACGTAGCATAAGTACAGCTAGCATACAGGAAGTGCGTTTTAGTTTGCCTCGAGAAAATTTAGTTGCATAGATTGATAAATTTTATCGATTACAAAGGCGGGGATTTGTTGTACTTTTGAATGTCTGTTAGCAATAAAAAACCGATATACAAATTTTATTACTTAAATAAAAATTAAAATTATTGATATTTCATAATGACACGGGCATATAAATTTTCAAACATCCTGTATAAGACAAAATATGTATTTTAAGTTGTTCAAAGAATTGTTCATTAGGCCTCAGAGACAAGACTTTCAAATATTATCGATAAGAAATTTAAATAAGTCGGTTATTGTGAAATGGATTTACCCGTAATAAAAGTGTATATAGAAAGTGTTTAAACAATAGACCGGGATGTGCGGTGGTTTTTCCCCCCGAAAGATTATATCGGTAAAAGTTTATTAACAAAAGACATTGAATTGAGAAACAGGTATCGTTTGTAGCTATTAGTAAGAAATATTTGTAAAGCAGATAGATTTAGCTAGAATAATTAAAGAATGTTGTTTTCTGGAATTACCCGAATGACGTTTTATAGAGAGAGTTGGTTGGTAACGATACGCAGGGCCGTTCCTGGCGGGTATGCAATGAATGCCCCGCACGCAGGCGCTAAATTTTAGGGGCGCCAAATATTTGGTTACCATTACAAAAATATTCTCTCTTCTAAAACAAAAAGTCAGTGTTCAGTATTTCCCCGGTAAGCGCTAAAGCAATCACTTCATTAGTTTGCTATTCCCTATTATAATACCAAAATTACTAATTAAATAACCACCCTACAATTTTACTAGTGTCAGCATACGACGTGCCCTCTAATGCCGCACGCCGCTCACTTTTAATGTTTTGTGTTGCCGGCATGCCGCCCGCCTGGTTGTCTTAAGAAAGGACGATGCGCCCGCCTCTGACGTTAGATTTTTTCTTATGGGTTAGGATGTTCTGTTCGCAATATCATTGTCATTAAAGTTTATTGTAAATACATCAAGTTTATTGTAAATTGTAAGTTTAAGGCGGCAAATAAACTGCTAAAAGTAAGTAAAATAAGTTAACTTATTTATTTAAATAAAATAAACATAAATAAGTAAAGTACTAAAATTTAAATTAAATAACAGTTTAAGAACCTTAAAGTTATTCTTCGGGTCAGTTAAGTATCAATGTTTATTTACAACCATGTATGTTATGTTGACATTGAAGACCTTTTATAAAAGTTTGAAAAACCAAATTTCTAGTTTTAAAATCTATCCAGGAGGAAAGTGACATTTACCCGGATGAAAAGTGTATGACATTAATTTTCCACCCAGGTAAATTTTAACATCCTACGAATAACCAAAATGTTTGTTTACATTTTATTAGATTTTTTTTAAACTTGCATTTAGAAGATATGGTTCTGAATAAAACAGTACAACCTATACAAACCTCGGTGAAAAAGTTTCATTCCTGTCTCGACGCTATGCGCCTCGGTAAACCATGTTTTTCTCTTGATAAGAATTAAACACTTCAACTCAGTGTATAATATTATACATTGTGAATGTATATAATATACTATTATTTACAACCATATACGTAAAACATCACTTCTGACATTTTTGAGAGTTGGAAAGTTCACCTTTTGTGACTGTTCTGATTTTCAGATAAAAATTGATTATCTGTTTAATTTCTGCCCGGGTGAAAATTGGTTGTTTACTTTCGACCCCGGTAAAAAGTTTATATGAAAATAAGGTTTTCTAATTTTTATTTTAAAAAAATATGACTGTAAATAAAATAGTAGTAAAGGTTTGTACCTCGCTGGAAATTTCATTTTTGTCTCGAGACTCAAGTTAACTTCGTCTTAAAATACTCTTAATTGACTAATTTCTTGAAGAAAATGAAATATTTTCCACCTCGGTATGTAATGCCGTATTTTTTCTCTTCAGAATCGGCTGAAATGAGCGAGTTTGGTAGGAAAAAATTATCAGGGGCCGAAAATAGAAAACGCCGACTGCAAATGGAGGCGCAGCGGGAAAAACTTAGTGGATCGCTGAACAAATTTCTAAAACAAATTTCTGAAGAGCAACTGGTTGCAGAGCCAATGGTTATTGACGATCAACAACAATCCAGCTCTGAAACGCTTATGCTGCTCCCTTCACAGTCTCAGCTAAGTAACCCGGTAAATGAAGATAAAGAAAGTGCTGCAGACCTTGCCGATATTGATATTACTGATCCCTCTACATGGCCGAATCAATTAAATCATCATTTAATTCAATCAATCGTGACAAAAGGCGCTGTTCAAATCATGGAAAACTTTCCTGTTGATGAAACTGGTAGAAAATTCTCATCCACGCAATATTTAAGAAAGTTGCCAAACGGCGAAAAAGTAAAGAGGGACTGGTTGGTGTATTCTAAAAAAATTAATGCCGTATTCTGCATTTTCTGTAAACTTTTTAGCACATTGTCTCATAAATTAACTACCGGCTATTTTAACTGGAGGCACCTTTCTATTAATATTTCTCCTCATGAAAATAGCATGAAACATATGAAAAGCGCTCAAAAATGGCACGAGTTAAAATTGCGTTTGAGTAAAGAATGTACTATTGATAAAGAGCAACAAAAATATTATGAAATTGAAAAACAGCGATGGCGTGATATCATTAAAAGAATGATTTGTATTGTGCGGTATTTAGCCAAAAATTAGCTTTTAGGGGTGACAGTACGAATCTTTATGAGACTAATAATGGCAATTTTTTGAAGTTAGTTGAAATGATTGCTAAATTCGATCCAATTATGATGGAACACCTGAGCAGTATTCGAAGGTCTAAAGAGTTGTGCCAAAATATGCCTCATTACCTGAGCAATCACTTCCAAAATGAATGAATTAATTTATTGTCAAGAAATATTCAGAAAGAAATTCTGAGTTGCCTCAGAACAGCAAAATATTACTCAATTATTTTGGATGAATCTCCAGATGCTAGCCATGTTGAGCAGCTGACGGTCATAATTCGCTTCGTTTATTGTTCTCCATATGAAGTCGAAATTGGAGAACACTTTCTGGGTTTTTTCAAAGTTTTAAATACTACAGGAGAAGGGCTCTTCATTTTTTAAAAGAAGAAATATTATCAAAATTTGAAATAAACCTTGATGACATGAGAGGTCAGGGTTACGACAATGGGGCAAATATGTCTGGCAAGCATGTGGGCCTTCAAGCTCAAATTCTAAAAATTAATCCCAGAGCAATGTTTTTGCCTTGTTCAGCTCACACTATTAATTTAAGTGTCAATGATGCAGCTAAAATTTCATATGAGACTGTAGGTTTTTTTTCAATTATTCAGGAGTTGTTCAATTTTTTTTCTACTTCACCCTACAGATGGGACATTTTAAAAAGGAATGTACCAAACTTAACTTTAAAATCAGTAAGTGAAACACGATTGGAAAGCAGAGTCAGAGCCATTCGCCCTCTTAGGTTTCAATTCCTCGAAATTTGTAAAAGTTTACATGATTTGGTGGAAGATAATTCAAGAGATATGAACACGAAACACTCAGCAAGGTCACTATTAGACAAAACTAAAACGTTCAAATTCATTTTTTCTATTATAATTTGGCATGATGTGTTAACAAAAATTAATATAATAAGTAAAATGGTCCAGAATCCAAATACAACTTTAAATGAATGCCATAAAGAAATAAAAAATCTTATTATTTATTTCACTGAAAAAAGGTCAGACAAACATTTCGAGAGTTTCATGAATGAGGCTGTAGCAGAAGCAGAAAAAAAGTGATGTAGAACAAACATTTTCATTATTAGGACAAAGAAAGACGAAGCTTCAATTTTTGTATGAAGGTACAGATGAAACAGTATTCGGTCCAAAACAAAAATTTAAGATCAGTTTTTATTTTCAAATTTTGGACACAACAATTCAATCCCTACAAAGACGCTTTGAGGGAATAGATAAGTGCAACGATTTATTTGGATTTTTGGGTCATTTTCAAAATCTAGATTCTGATGCGATTAAAAGATCATGTATGGATTTGGATTTAGCTTTACAAATTCAACATGAAGGAAACGTATGCAAAGATATTGATGGTCTTGATTTGCATAATGAAATTCTGTCATACAAAGTTCTTAACCCTATCACAGACTCTGGCAAAATTTCGGATTAGCCCATAGATGTTTTAAATTATATAACAAAGAAAAATTTACAATCCTTGTTTCCGAATCTATTTATAGCCTTGAGAATATTCCTGTCCCTTCCAATTTCGGTGGCATCCGGCGAAAGGAGTTTTTCAAAGCTAAAGCTCATAAAAAATTATTTAAGAACGTCAATGTGCCAAAAAAGGCACATCAGATTTGGCAGTCATTTCAATTGAAAATAAAATTTGTGAAGCCATTGATCACAATAAAATGATTAATGAGCTTGCATCTGTGAAAGCACGACGTGTCATTTTGTAATTTCAATATTTGTTTTATTTTTCACTTGGTATATATGTATTATTTAATAAAGTTTTTTTTGCATTGAGAGTATCTCCTTTCCGTTATTGTTTTATGTTATATTCCAGAATGCCTTATTAATTTGCGAATTGAGTGTTTTCTTTCTTACTGTTAACTTACATAATAATATTGTTTTAAAATGACCTTTTTTCTTCATTTAATTTTGAAAATAAAATCTTTTTTCACACATGGTTCGTTTTATTTTTCTTTTTACATTCATATCATATTTGCAATCATCACAAGAACATGTTATGATATAGGTATCTTAAAAACATAATATGGGGGCGCACAAAAAATCCTGCACGCAGGCGCTCACTACCCTAAGAACGGGCCTGACGATACGTGACAGAGGTAAAAGATTTTTATTGGTCAATTTTTGAATAGAAGGAGGGAGTGGTTTTGGCTATGAGATAGGAGAGAGGAAAGGAGTTAGTCAGTTTTTCGTCGCCCAAGAAGGAAGGAGCTTTGTGGTTTGTGTTTGTTTGAAGTCCCGAAGACGTAATTTACCGGGTGTGTTTATTTGCGGTGTAAAAGCTGATGAGTGTGAGGAACGGGGTACAGAGAGATAGAAAAACCAAAAGGTTATAAGAATATTAATAGCAGACGAAGCCGGAAACATTTGAAGTTATAAACAGGCGCGGAGATTGGTTCAAAAGGAGGCTGCATAGAATTACACGAGTTGTTGGGTTGCAGATACAAGGACAGAGAGGAGAAAGGTGTACGTCTTCTGGACCAAAATAGGAGCAGAAGCAGAGAAAGGTTTTTTTTTTATGGCGTGGCCATAGAATTGCAACGGCAGATAACGAAAGGTCAGTCAATTTTCATTAGAGCAGGAGTGTGGTTTTCATTTATAAATTAAATAAATTGAATAAATTATAGAGACAGTTAATTTTGCGATCATTTAAAAAAGAAAAAATTACAAAGAGAGCTTAGTTATAACACATATTAAAAATCAATGTAAAATAACATTTGGGTCCATGATAGAAAACAACTTCTCATATATTTAAAGTATTGTATTGCAAATATTACCGGATTGATTGTTATATAAAATTTCAATAAAATAAAGGACATCTCACATATACTTCAGTTGAAATTCTGTGTATTTTATTCAGGTCATATTACCTATCCCAATTAGGAAGCCAATTGGAAAATATTTTGAATCCACGATCAAAGGTAAATAGTACAAGTTAAATATCCTGAGATTGTAATTAATTAATGCTGATTTATTGTGATTAATTGGAGATTAGATCATTTAATAAATATAGACAGGATCTTTTCTAAATAAGCAATAGAATACAATTTAAATAGCATAACAATATATATAAATATATATATAAATATATATATATATATATATATATTATATATATATATATATATATATATATATATTATATAAGTATTACCTTAAAAAGACATGTAGCAGTCAATGATATTATCAGATATGTGAGTAAACTCAAGTAAATGGTCATTATACGGTAATATTGTATAAACAATCAATTAAATAACAACATTTAGCAACTTATTAAACAATTAGCACAGCAACAGAACATGTGGTCTAAAGTATATGTAATATTTTATTTTAATATTAAGCAGTGAAAAAGAACTAAGAATATCATAGATTCACTTTAAACTATATGAAAATTATTTATGCTTTGATTTTTACTTTAGGTAGCATTATTAAAATAATTTAAATAAAATTTTTTAAAAAATGTATTGTAAAATAAAGTTACCACTCAAAGCCTCGCAACTGCCGCCGGGAAAAATGGCGGTAATTGGAACAGACCGAGCCAAAACCGTGAAAAGACAGCCAACCTTGAGGTCAAAAATTTGACAGGGCAGCAAGGTTGAAGTACCAACCCAAATAATTGGGCGGTGTATTTAAAAAGTTCAAATGAGTTTGGATGACAACCCGCTTGTAAGAGACCAACCAATGAAAGAAATTATTATTAATAACAGCAATTCCTGGCATTAACCAGTCTAGAACGAACAAACAGGCGAAATTCATTCAACTTCATATATCAATAATAAACGTCAACATTATGGCTACATATTACCCCACAGGTGATAACGAAAAAATAATTTCTACAGTCCAAGGTTCAACCACTTGGAACTATAATTTGTAGAAGATTCTATGAATCAATTGCATTATTTGTATTATAATATTTAAGCAATAAACAGTTCACACTAATCTATGTATGAGAAATAGTGTAAGTACATGCAATGTAAGTTGCATACGTTTGTATGAGTTAAGTGAAAATATTGAAATATTTTAATAATATACTATATTTTAAATTATTTAGTAAACAAATGTGTTAAATTGTACACCTTACAAGACACTTATATAGTGAATAGATCATAAAGCCTAATTCTGCAAAATTAAAGAATGATATATTTGGCTCAAGTTACTTATGTCAGTTCTCTTAGTTAGAGCATTCGGGTGTTTAAGAATTGAACACATTTCCAAAAACTGTCTTTTAACGAGATTGCGTTCAGTGCCAAGAATCTTAACTTCATTAAAGTCAACTTTATGTTTGGTATTGATCGCGTGTTGCGCCAGAGCACAATAGTGTGTTTTGATAAATTAATGTCACTACGATGTGTAGTGAGACGACCTTTTAATGATCTCCCAGTCTGACCAATATAACATAAATCGCACTCATGTTCATGTAGCAATAATGCTACCTAAAGTCAAAATCACAGCATAAATAATTTTCATATAGTTGGAAGTAAATCTATGATATTCTTAGTTCTTTTTCACAGCTTAATATTAAAATAAAATATTACATATAATTTACACCATATGTTCTATTGCTGTGCTAATTTTTTAATAAGTTGCTAAATGTTGTTAGTTAATTAATTGTTTATACAGTATTACCGTATAATTTCCATTTACTTGAGTTTACTCACATATCTGATAATATCATTGACTGCTACATATCTTTTTAGGGTAACACTTATAACATTTTCTCCATGATTGTGTGGTTCTCATATTGTACTTTTTAGATGAACTGATGATGCTTTCAGAATACGAAAGCAAAACGTCTTCAAAATAGGTAAAGTAGCCTATCAACTTTGTCTTTTATTTCTCCAACTTGAGACCGATATAAGAACCCACCACTCGTCTGAGTCATCCTTATATATAATATATATATATATTATATATATATATATATATATATATAATATATATATATATATATAATATATATAATATATATATATATATATATATATATATATATATATATATATATATGTATATCAGTGGCGGCTCGTGACATCTGCTATAGGGTGTGCTGCATGAACCACGGTCAATATAAAATAATAGAAATAGAATAACATACGAAAACAAAAACAATAAAATTAGCTTTAATACTAATTAATAGTAACTAATAACGACATGCTATAAAAATCTGATTAACTTACATTTATTGCATTTTTCTAAATTGGAAATTAAT
Source organism: Diabrotica balteata (assembly GCA_918026665.1). Classification (NCBI taxonomy): domain Eukaryota; kingdom Metazoa; phylum Arthropoda; class Insecta; order Coleoptera; family Chrysomelidae; genus Diabrotica; species Diabrotica balteata. The sequence continues at coordinate 124,546,384 of OU898278.1, forward strand.
ACGCCGGTCCTTTTTTGTCGCAAACTTTTCGATTACTTTATCGTTAAAGTTCGGTATTGAAGCGATGAACTTTTTTTCTATCGAGAGTGTGGAAAGGGCTGTTAATCTGTCTTCGCACATTGAATTTCTTAAAAATGTTTTGATCCGTTTTAAAGTTGAAAAACTACGTTCAGCTTCTGCTGTGGTCATTGGCGTAGTCACCAGAATTTGTATCAACTTTTTGGTTTCTGTTAATGTGTCCTCTAAATTATTAGAAATTATAAATTTTAGTAAAGGCACTGCACCTTTTAGATTCAATTGATGGGCGTAACAGTGCACAAAATGAGCAGTTTCATATTTTCTCTTAATTATTGTTTGCACTCCGCCATGTATCCCACTCATAACAGCTGCTCCGTCATAACTTTGTGCAATGAGCTTATTTTTGTTATTCTTTAATATTGGGTCTAAAACATTCAAAATTGTGTTAGCTAAGGTTTCAGCATCATGTTTTTCTGGAAGCAAAAAAGTCCAAAACCTTTCAACTGGAGCACCGTTTTTTACATAACGAAAAACAATGACCATTTGAAATTTCATAGAAACATCCGTTGTCTCATCAGCTATCACTGCTAAAAATGGGGCTTCATTGATTTCGTTTAAAATCTCCTCAGCGTATACTTCTAGCATGCAATCCAAAATATCATTTTGTATTGTTTTTGAGGTACCTTTGAAAATTGTCGCATTTGTAAGGTGTTCACTAAGTGTTTTATCAAGTTCAGCAGAAAAATTCACTAAACCACGAAAAATTCCAGGGTTATCTGATGTTTCAGATTCATCGTGTCCTCGTAAGGCGAGCTCAAAAGCCCCACAGAATTTTATACAGTCAATTATTTATTATTTATTAATTATTAATAAAAACCAGAGAATTACGAACACACATTAAATTTATTGTCTCCGAAGGCTCAGGTCAAAAAATCAACACAGATGTTGGCCTACTGGTGTGAAAGCGCTCGCAGACAACAATACGAATATAGTATTTTTAGGAAATAAAAATATATAGAGGGTTTTATACACGAGAATATTTGATTTAAACGAAACAAAGAAATTCCTAAAATGCTCAAACTAAAAATTGTTGGAGACATAATTAGATCGAAAATTGGGAAAATCTTAAAATTATAACAGAACAAGACTTCAAAATAAAAACATGATTGCAAATAAACAAACTTACATTAACATAACTTCAAATATTTGCTGTCTTTTTCACCAAACAAACTTACATTAAATTATGAAAAAACTAAATGCTCATCTACTTTTTGCTATATACAAAAGTTGTCTGTCAATGTTTAATTCGTTACATATAAATAACAAAGATCAAATATATGGATCGGAGTACACAACATATTTAGGGAATAAATATTTAAATGGGAATTACAAATAAAAAATATTAAAACTTTATTTATTGTATATCTCAATATTTAGTGACAATTTTGTGACTTAATCAGGAGAAAACTGTAAATTTATTAAGATGAGATATTGACAAAAGTTAAATACTTCATTATTTACAATACACTTCGAATATACTAATACTCTTATAGTTGTAAGTAATGAAGTATTATTTATAAATACAAATATATTTCATGTGCAATATTTCATATTTATTGAAAGTCAACATAAATGCTAAATTTTATTTAAGAATTTATATTGTGTAATATGCCCACTGACTATTAAAAAATAAGGTGCTTTCCTGTCATTTTCACTCGTTGGCGGCTTGCCCACGCAAGATGAAAGGAGTGTCGCTTCTCTGCGTTCGTAGTTCTCTGGCACAGATGCAACGGTCACGAATAACTGTCGTGAATTGCAGCTCGCAAACACATTTCCGAGGCCGTTAATCAGCCGATTGCCGAAGCACATCGGCTAAGATCGCCGTTTGCCTAATAAATGCATTTTAACCGCTGCCAGTGTTTCGGTTGATATCGACGCGGCTTCACTGGAGCAGCAAATACGTAAAAAGATTGCTTCACTGGAGCACCAAATACGTAAAAAAATTATACGGTTTCACTAGAGGAGTAAATACGTAAAAAAAATAATATTAATCATCGTTGTTGGTGAATTATTATTAACAGTTTATGTTTAATATGATAATATGGCAGATTTGAAATAAAACTATATTAATTATTCTTTAATAATTAAGATTTGCTATGGTTGTTTGGTAGTTCTGCAGCTCAGCAGCACATAAAGAAAAGCCGCCACTGATGTATATATATATAATATATATATTATATATATATATATATATATATATATATATATATATATATATATATATATATATAATATTAAATATATATACAAAAGGAACATTTATATTCTCGATAGAGAAAGACAGAGAAAATATATCTTGTCTCTCTCTTTTTAGTTATGTAAAAAGTAAGAAGACTGCATACTTGGGGCACATATTACGATAGAAAGATAGAAAGATACACGTTTCAGCAACTGATACTTGAAGGGAAGATAGAGGGTAGGAGAGGTTGGGGACGTAAAAAATGTCATGGCTGCGCAATATTCGACAATGGACAGGAATCCACATCTATGAAATGCTTCGCAATGCTGCTAAAAACAGAATTATTTAATCCTGAATATTTAACATCTCACCTGACAAGACGGTGTACGGTGGACGCCTACGCAGAAATGAACGGCATCTTAAGAAGAAGTCGTCTCTCTCTTACTCATATCTTACATATTGTAATGATTTCACCGATTCACTCTCTTGCAAATTTCCAACGTCGACCGCGGGTATCGAAGTATAACTTCAAAAAGAATCAAAAGAACACATAAAAGAAAAAAGAAAATAAACTGTCAAACATACCAAGCACTAGAAAGCCCTAACAAATAACATAAGTATCGGTAATGTTATCAGAAAATAAGAAAGAGGTAATTACAAACCATATATAAGGGAAAATTTTAAGCTAGTAACCAACAAAATAGATATTAAGAAACTGTAGTAATCACTTTGACACCACCCAACCTACCTAAACCAACCTAGAGATACCAGAATATTACAAACGTGGTCATGAAGGGAAAAAATTTATGTAGTTTATGTCGTATAACTATATCCTTAAGATCCTTGAACGATATACAATACACTATAAAAGGGTTCTTCAACAGAAAGTCACAGGACAAAAATGTGCAATCAGGCTTAATATAAAACGTCATGATCTATCTTCACATAATTATCACAGTATGAATCAAAAAGTACTAATTAAAAATACTTAAAGTATGTATACTGGAAGTAAGAATCGTAAGGCCAATCTATAAAAAGGAGGATGTTGTGACTGTCGTAACACAAAAGAATAATATATTAAATAATGCATTGTAATGAAGAAAAAAACGTATCGAAAATAGACAATATTAAAAAAGACTGTATTCGGCATTATAAAGATTTATAATATCATACTAAGCGGAAGTCACATGCAGCTGCTGAAAAACGGAGGAAATATTTTAAAACTACTCCATCTCAATCTGAGAGAACTGTTACACGAAGTCAAGGTTTTGTTAAATTGCAGTTATGCCAGGGGGTAAGGGCACTGTGGTAAGCAGATTTTAGGTGCATTTCTTAGCGAGTGTATTAATATTTTTCTAACACTGCATACCTGAAGCCCTTAAAGACGAAATCTAAACAAATAAGTCCATTGCCGATTATTTCATATTGGGGTCGAGCTTAATGAAGTATTAATATGGTATTTCAAGGTTTTTCAACGCTGAGATTATAGCACGATCTTAAAGATATCGTGAGTCTTGTAAAATATATACCTTCAATGAAGATTACTACACTGATCTACTAACGAAAATTTCCGACAGAGATGGTTTCTTTGAGTACCTAACAAACTCTAAACCAACCTAACTAGTTGAAAACTTCAGTTTTTACAGTGAAATAGCGTTCTGTATGACAAAAACTCACCTCATCAGGTTGGGACAAGCAGCAGGTTTTGAATATTTAAAATTAATTTATTTTTTTACAGACATATGTGTTGAATTTAAATTCTTTTATTTTGAAAGTTGTTAACTTCCAATGCGGGTGGAAAGTTGTTAACTTTCAAACTTAAATTTTACCACCTATATAAAATGTCCATTGTGAGCATATGCCAGAGCGTTACCAAACTCAGATGGAATAGCATTACAACTGCAAACAAAGATTTAAAATTGACTATTCAAAAATTAGCAACAAATTAAAAAACAATATATTATTATTTTTTATATCTGCTATTAATATGTGCTTCCTTTATCTTAATATATTAATATTTCTAGTGTTTGTGGCTGAAGGCGGACCAGACTGTATTAAATCAAAGACAGAGGGCATCCAAAAGTGCTTAAATCAAACACTTCAACTAAATCCAGACAATATACCAAAAATTTCCATTAAATTAGCCATTGATAAAAAGACTTGCGAGTAAGTATCGAACATTACAATAAATTTTCATTCGGGTTTTATTGGATATGATATGAAATAAGTCTTCGACTATCTTTGATGTTTTATATTTGTCCTTCTCTTCCTTATTATTGTTGTCTATTTTCATGATTTTTGGACACGTAGTGTTAGCCTTAGATATTTTAGGCTTCTGTTTTTGTCAATGACTTGCTCTATTAAGTTCTCGTTTCATGTTTTTTATGTTGCGTTTTAGTCGCGGGTCATGAATGGATAAAAAAATACCGATATAAAAATTAAGCTAACCATTTACGGGTTCTAATTTACAGGAGGCCTATGTTCAGCAGTGGACGAAAAACGGCTAATGATGATTTTTGTATTCAAACAATTTATAATTAGCAGCATTTTATTGTAAAAATGTAATTATTGTTTGTCTTCGATTAATTTTAAAGCTGTGGTTAAACCTGTTCTGTTACTAGGGGCTCTTATTTAAAGATGAAAAGGTATTGACAACATTCATAAACTTACATCGAAACGTGCTAGGAACTTTTAATAAGAGGTTAACTGTCATTGTGTTTTACCATTTGTAGTTTGCATTAAGCAAGCTCTAATACCATAAGAGCGGCGTAGATCCTCATGGAGGCGTAGATATAACTCTGAACTGCAGAATATCTACAAGCATACGTTTGGTGGTAAAGATATTACCACTATAATTAAGCAAAACCGCCTGCAGTGGGCAGGACATGTAGCCCGGGCCCCTGAATCGAACATGACAAAAAAAGATTCTAACAGCGCAACCCGTGGGAATGAGAAGACGGGGTAGACCAACGCTGAGGTGGATGGATGGGGTGATACAAGATGCGGGAAGATCTGAGTCGGCAACTCGAAAATACAAGCAAGGGACAAAACAGAATGTCGTAGAAAGCTTGAGAAGATCGAGGCCCTCTAAGGGCTGTAGCACCAAGATGATGAATACCATAAGAAAATTGCCAATAACCACTCAACGCGGTTATGTCTTGATTCTTCTGGTTGTAGTTCCTTCTCCTACCGGAGGTTGACTATCATCACAGCTATCCGTTATTTATTGGAGGCTGCTTTGAAAAGATCTACTTAGCTGTAACTATACCACTCTCTTAGGTTTGTTAGCCAGGAAATTCTTCGTCTTATATTCCGTACCTCTGGTAATGTGGCCTAAATATTCCATCTTTTGTGTTTTGATGTGTTTAATGACCTCGCAATCCTTTTGTAGCCTTCTTAATACCCCTGCATTTGTAATTCGTTGGGACTATGGTATTTTTAAAATCCTTCTATAGCACCACATCATAAATGATTCAATCATCATCATCTTTTTAAATCAATTTCCATAAGTGAACCTGCATCTTTTAAGTATAGTATTACAGTAAATGGAACTTATGTGCCAATTTGTAAATCAACCTTAATGCCATTGTACCAAATAGGCAGAAAGAAAGTATTTCTTATCCAAAACCAGATAAAAAAGGTTTGTCAGCGTCGGAGTTAGACAAACGGAGCATCTTTAAAAACTAGTAAACCGGAAAAAGGATCTTCTTGGAGAGACTGTTCAATTTAGAAATGGCATCAAATGGATAAGGGTAGATAAATTTGGTAGTTATCTGTTTAATATAGCTACGGCCCCAATATGCCGTTCAAGAAAGTGGATATTCGACGTTACAGGTCTACCAATAAGACAAATAAAACTATGTGTGATCCCCAAACTTTGTAGTTCCAAGAATAAACAAGAAGATTGTCAGTTTGTCTGCAGAGAAAAAAGAAGATATCAAGCAGTTATTGCCATATGTACCCCTTGAACACAGATGGTATTGCGAAGCAATTTTGCAGGGCAATTAAAAAGGGTAGCATCCAACATGTTTTTAAACCATTTTTGCATTGACTAACAGAATGTTATTTTGATTTATTTTAAATAAAATATAGCTCTAATTTGTGACTTTGGCTTGTCTTCTGATCTACACATAGCACCATGTACTTGTTTTCATATACCTCCTATATATACATCCTAATAGGATGGTGGACAAAGGTGCTATGTACATATTTGGATTTTTTAAAGGGTGAAATGTATATTTTGCAAAAAAATGCTCGCAAGAACTTTTGTTATCTAGAAGATTCTAGATTTAAAATTTGAGTTTTTTAACAGCTTCTTGTAAAAATGCAACCAAAAAAACTTTAACCTGGATTATCTCATTTTCAGTTATTTGTAACATAGTACCTTGACCTTCCAAGCCCTTCAATTTAAAACTCGATGTAATTTATGCTACAGGACTGATAACACCAATAAGTGTAATTGACTTTTATTGGTTGTAGTCTATTAGGTTAAATTAAAATGCCAACTGTTATTTAAAGACTGATATTATAGGTATATCTGTCTGATGCCATTAGCTATGATTAACTATGATTACTTACATTTATTTTATTATTTTTAGCGATTTGGGAAAAATTCAGACCTGTGGTAGTTGCTGAATTGGAAAAATGCGAAGAGTCTACTCCAGCTAATATAGTTGATGCACTTTTTAAATTTGCTAAACGAACTGCTTGTAAGGATATAAAAAAGAGAAGTATATTAAGTTTCGTAGGTTTGTAATCAATTTACAATTAAACCAAAGATTTAAATAAACATTACACAAAATTCTGTATAAAGTTATTTATTATTACATTACTTTTCTTAGATACAAGTAAGAAGAAAAACGTACCAGCGTTTTTCGATTTTTTTTACAATAACTTGTATTTTCTATTGTTTCTAAAATTATATTATTGGGACATCTTTTAACTAAGGGTCGACCAGGAAGTAAAGAATGATGGCACGCCCCCGCGAGGCGCCGGACCCCCACCGTCATGACTTCGTGCGAGCCAGTTACCTCTGTCTGTTGCATCTTGAAATTCTGGCTTAATGTGAAGTACGCTCTTCTAAGCAAATAAAGGCTGTTTATGGTGAGTATAACGGAGTTGATAACAAAATTCAGAAAAACCAGCGATGGTCTTTAAACACATTGCATGACTCTTTTGCACAAACTTCTCGATCCCTCTTACATTACAAAATAGTGACCGAACACCTTGGCTATAAAAAAATTTTTGCTCGGTGGACGCCAAGGGTTCTGACAGAAGTCCAAGACGAAACCAATGGGAGCAGTTCTTGATTTTTTGACCCGATATGACAGTGATGGTAACGTCAACTATGGGGCTAATACTAACTTTAAAATAAGTAATACAGTTGTTGTCTAGGTAACGATAAAATAGGCTAAATAATAATTTTATTCATAATTTTCAACATCAGGTATTAACCCCCTGTGTGGCTCAGTGGTAAGAGCGCCTGCCTTTAAATCTAAAGGTCGTGAGTTCGAATCCCACCTGGGTGGAAATTTTCGTTTATTAAAAAAAAATTAATAAATGAAAATAATTTCTATCCTTGTGTGATCGGTACACACCGGAGGGACCGCAGACGTTCGGATACAATTAGCGTCTCTTAGCAAAGACAATGACGTCGACTTTGCTAAGTATCAAGACAATTACTCTACACACACAAACACACACACACACACACACACACACACACACACACACACACACACACACACACACACACACACACCACACACACACACACACTACATTAATAAACTTATCTTGATTGAGACTGGCTGAATGACAATTGTCCAAGCCAAAACACACAAAAAAAAACATCAGGTAAATTATGGAATTTTCCAAACTTCTGGTAGTAAAAAAGTGATCGGCTATCCGACTGTGATGTACAAAAAATTTTAGTGCTTGTGTTTTAGCCTTGTTAATTATATTTAGCTAATGATTTGGATGAAAAATTTATGAATGATACTTTTTCTTCTATTACACCAAAATCTTGACCGACGCTAGAAAAGCTATGGCCAGGTATAAAAAATTTGAAATTTTTTCAATTTCTGAGTTTTACAAAATATTGCTCAGTGCCTACGCAACTTTAAAAAGGTTCTAAAACTACTTTCTTGTGGCATGTTTGGGTAATCTAAATGTCAAAAATTGATTGGATAAAAGTGTTATTTTTATCACAACCTATAATTGGGACTTAATCCCATATAAATATAATATTTAAACATCTTTAATGTTGCTATTTTGACTACCGCAACGGTCACTGTAAAGAGTTATTTGTTTGGTGGCTGATGGTAAGCAGTTCTGAATATGATAAATAAGATAACACGCCACTTCTTAGGGCTACTCTAGAAGCTGTGTGTTCGCCCGAAACATGCATGAGGCCAACATTATTTACCTTATCATGGTCTTATTGTGTGGTACACGTTTTTGTCGACGTTCATGCAGAAGAGTCCCTGTTTTTGCACTCTCTTCAATGCATTGGTCAAAGTGCCATCGCAAACTGCTAGAATTCCTTGAAAAAATAGTTTATAAACTACTTTATCTTCACCGCTATCATTTTGAAGAATATACTTTTGGGTTATTCCTCTACGACTATTTTTTTTTCTGTATTTCCTGGCAATGTGTAAAACTTGTAGGTATGTGACCAACGAGGAATGATTGCTTCATGGCCTAATTCCTACTATAGAATTATTTAGGTTTCGAATCACATTAAGCTCATCTTAGCTCTCATCTAGATATCACTAGATATACGATGAAAATGAAGAATCCATATAAAGTGGCTACATGGAATATAACAATTTTATATGAAGCCGGTAAGTTGAGACATCTACTCTCTGAAATTGACAGACTAAACATTACTATCATGGGGGCGAGTGAAACAAGATGGCCAAACAAAGGGAATTTCATTTCAAATGGTTACGCAGTTTATTTTTCTGGAAATCAAGACCATATGCATCGAAATGGAGTAGCAATAATTATCAAACAGCATATTAATAAGTATGTTACTAACTTCTTCCCAATATCAGACAGAGTAATTTTAATACAGCTGAATGCTAAACCTGTAATTATAAATATCATCCAAGTTTATGCTTCCACTATTGACGCAGATGAGCAGAATATTGAAGAATTCTACTATCAGATAGAAGAAGTGCTAAAAATAACAAAGAAACACGAAGCAATAATAATTATGGGTGACTTTAACGCTAAAGTTGGACAGAAGATAACGCATGGCATCACCGGAAAGTTTGGCTTGGGAGAGAGAAATCAAAGATGTGAACGTCTAATAGAATTTTGCCAAGAAAATGACTTTGCCATTACAAATACCTGGTTTCAACTTCTAGAAAGACGTCTTTACACGTGAAAATCCCCTCAAGATGGACATCAAGGAAGAATAGTACGGAACCAAATAGACTACATCCTAATAAACCACCGATTTCGAAACAATATTAAAGATGTAAAAACTTACCCCGGCGCTGACATAAACTCAAATCACAATTTACTCTGCGCCAAAATACAAATTAAATTAAAGAAATTAACAAAGTCAACTAAGCCTTGTAAGATACGTCTCAACTCCCTGAAAAAACCATCAAACGCGCGAACACATATCACAGCAGATAAATAGTAAAATACATAGAATATCAAATATACCAAACGAAAACAGAACCATTAACGAATGCTGGTATGATATTCAAAACTCGATTTTAGAGAACGTACAAGAGTCTTTGAAAACACCTACCATAGAAGACCTCCAAAAAAAGCATGACAGTTTCAACCTCCACAAGAAACTTAAATATACTGCCGGAATTAGAAAACAGAAAAATGCTGATACATCACTGACCTTTTTTGACGATGCTTCTAGAGAAAATTCTCCAAATACTGCCTGTGACAACCAGTTAGACTGAGGTCCCAGTATACTGAATTCGGAAGTCAAAGAGGCAATACAGCAAGCCAAAAACAATAAAGCACCTGGACCAGATCAAATCCCTGCTGAGCTACTTGAACTTCTGCACGAGGAAAGCATTGCCTGCTTAACCACTTTCTTGAACAAAATTTACAACGAAGGAAAAATATCAGATGATTGGTTAGAGTTACTGTTTATAACATTACCAAAGAAAAACAGGCCCACCAAATGCAGCGATTTTAGACTAATCAGTTTGATGAGTTACATACTGAAGACACTCTTACGAATTATACAAAACCGAGTATTCTTTCTATGCGAAAGTAGGATGGGTAATAAGCAATTTGGTTTTAGAAACGATCTAGGAACTAGAGAGGCACTATTCTGTTAATAATAGTGAAATACTTATATTACAATCAAGTAGCCTCTATCCAAATTTAAGACTTCTTCTCTTGCAGAATTCTTGCAGAAAATTTACAAGATCTCCAAACATTACTAAATCTAGTAGGTGAAGCAAGTTATCGGAAAGGCCTTAAAATCAACATTTCAAAGACAAAGTGGATGGCAGTTGGAAAGATCAATATAGATCAAGGTCTAATTTCTCTTAATGGAGAGGAGATCGAAAGGGTAAATTATTTCAAATACCTTGGCAGCTGGTGAAATGTAAATTGTGACTCTGATGAAGAGATAATCCATAAGACCAGGATCGAAATATCACGTAAGGCTTTTATGACGTGGAAACCAGTTTTATGCAACAGAAACCTGTCGATGAATATTTGTAAGGAGGTCCTGAAATGTTATGTGTGGTCCATCCTATTGTATGGTTGTGAGACATGGACGTTAAAAACCACAATGCTAAACAAGTTAGAAGCATTCGAATTTTGGTGCTATAGACGAATCCTAAAGATATCGTGGGTTTCGCACACTTCCAATGAAGATGCTCTTCAAATGATCAATTCAGAACGTCTGCTTATAAATACCATAAAGAGGAGAAAAACAGAATACTTCGGCCATATAATTAGAGGACCTAAATACCATCTACTTCGCCTTATAATACAAGGAAAAGTGGAAGGAAAGAGATGGATTGGTCGAAAGAAACTTTCATGGCTGCGTAATATTAGACAATGGTGTGGTTCCACAGTAGAAGAATTATTTCGCGCAGCAGCCGACAGAGACAGGTTTCAGGAAATTGTAAACATGATGACGGCCAACGTCTGAATACGGATACGGCACACAAAGAAGAAGAAGCTCTCATCCAGTTAAAAAAAAATTGAAATTAGATTCTTTAAAATAATTAAGCAATTTAAAATAACTGAAATGTTTCAAGGAACATTCGCACATGAATTGAGGGTCAGACATGTCTATCCAATAAAATTATTTAATGCGACAAATAAACAAAGCTATACACTGTAAAACAATATTCTGCATTGTTTTAGAATATGATTTTAGTGCCTTTTTTATCAAAAATGTAATGCCTAACTGGATCTATTAGCTTTTGTTTTAAGTAAGAACATAAATATACCTAACCATCATTAAGTTTTTATGAAAAAAAGACAATTAACCGTAAGTGAAAATAAAAAATTATACAGGAAACATATTACTCTTACCTTTTGTTTTGTCATCTGGCACACATATTTTGTTATCGTTATCATAGTATAAAAAAAGAAATAGTATGGACACTCGACAGGCGGGAAAAAGTACGCGCATCATTTAGCGCAGGCCATATCGCCATATTGAAAACAGACCGAACGCTAGTGACACCCAACTGGTATTAATGTGACGTGTAGTCGAGTCATCTGTCGTGATTTGTTTGTTTATATCTTTATCGTCGAGTTTTATTTTTCGTTTAATTAAGTCTAAAAAAACTTGGGGATATTAATTTCATTTTAAAATTATTTTTATAAAAATTTAATTTATGTAATTTAATAATTGTTTAACAATATTTAATAATTATTTAATATTTACTTTTAGTATTTATGTTATGGTTAGGATATTTTATGTTGTTAATTGTTTTGTAAAAAATGGAAACATCTCGTTAATAAATAAATAAATACTAATTCTGGTTTTATTCGCCAAAAAATAAAGTAATTGATATTTCCAGTTAGGAAAATGGTAACCTTTACAACTGAACATAAAATTCAAATTATTAAATGATATTATTCTGGAAGTAGGGCCAACGATGTAAACCGCTACGTTTTCGTTTTCATTCGAAAGCCCTGTACCATCAAAATCTGCAATTCACAACATTATTTTTAAATTTGAAAATTAACCAGCTCGTGCAATTAATGAAGAACAGGAACAGCCTAAAACTGCCGTAAGTAGTCTAACTGAAATTAATTTTTCCTTGTAACAGCACGTTCTAATTTCAAAAGAAACTGGTATTACTGCTAGAACTGTAATGAAATACTTTAAAAAGAAAAAAGTACCATTGCTACTAAAAAAATCTTAAATTCACAACCATTCTATCCCAAACAGCACAAGTACGTCCCATGGACGTCCAAAGGATGTACCTCATTAAATGTCCGGACATCCCACGGACATCCGTTTACATAATTTGGACATCCCCGGGACGTCCAATAAGACCTAAATGTTACCAAAAAGTACGTCCCCTGGACGTCCCAGGGATGTTCATGGGGACGTACATAGTACATATACAGAACTTAATACGGACTTATATAGCACCTAAGAAGGATGTATTGGGGACATCTATTGTACGTCCACATGGACTAATATCGGACCTAAATGAGGATGTATACAGGACCTAAAGGGAACTTAAAATTAATAAAATGAAAAGCAAAAATAAATGGGATTTTTATTGTGTACTTATATTAACATATGTATTTAAATTTATAGTATTTTTTAAGTACATTACTCCTACTTACTTTATAAATGTAGCAACACACAACAACCACAAAAATTGCCTATAAAAGTCCTATATACCTACTTAATGTCTATAATAATAAATTACCAAACTATAAACTAGTATCGAAAGCAATAAACTAATTCTAATTACAACCACAACCACAATCATTATAATTCGAGAAATAAACGAGATAAATAGAAGCGTCGTTAAGTTAAAACATAACCACATTCTTCTTTTATCTCCTAATTTTTAAATTTCAATTCCACTACAGAACAAAATTTTAGAGATACAGCTCTGCTATAGGATAAAGATTTTTCTCTAAAAGGAGCCTCTGTCTGTTTTCGTATAAATTAATGGTATTTAAAACTAAATATAACTTTTTAAAATAAAGTTTAGTAGGATGATTATATTTTGTAAAAAATATGCTTAGGTAAAAAAATGACACAGTTAACACCTATAAAACGTCCCTAATACATCCCTAATGGGACGTCCCTTGGACGACCTTATGGGACGTCTCTGGTATGTCCGACTAGAAATATCCCTTGGACGTCCAAAAGAAGTCCCGGGACGTTTGGACCTTAAAAACGACATAAAATGGACGTCCCAGGATGTCCTGTGCTGTCTGGGATAGAAACTGTAGTAAATGCAATTTAAAAAGGCAGGTAAAAAACTTATAATAAAAAAGATAGCCCCTGGCTGTATTTTATGTAATTTAACATATAACCAGAAAAAATGCATATGTTCTTTAAAAAAGCGCAAATAGTCAATTTTCTTTGTCTCAAAAACATTTCACGATATTACTCGGTTAAAGTCTTTTGAAATGAACATCTGAAAAGAAGAAAAGATATGAAACAGCTCTCTAATAATGATTTAAAAACCACAATCATAAAAATTCTTGGAACAGATCAAGACAAGAGTTCAAGAAAACCAACTGAGGAACTTTCAAATCGACAACCTGCTAAGCAAACAAGACGTCATTTTTTGTCCGAAACATAAAGACATGAAATCATGTGATGACTGTAAGAGAGCAAATTGTAAGGAACGTAGTATCACCCTAAACTTTTGTCAAGATTGTTTTAGAAATTAAGATATCGGAAAAAATAAGAGGGAGTGAATGAAGACGTATTCACTCCCTCTTATTTTTTCCGATATCATTTTTACTTGTTAAAGTTTTTTGTAAGTTTACTTTTGTTAAATTATTGTTGTAAAGTTAACAGTAAGTCTATTTAAATTAGTTTACACACAAAATTGCCTCCCGAAATAATTTGTTGTTTTGGAATATAAGTTTTTCAGTTTCTTATTTGGCTATAATAGAAAAGATTTATTTTTATATAAAATAAATAAAACATTTTGATAATATTAATTAAATTAAATTAATATATTGTCGATTGTAATTAATTCAAATTAACTTGTTTACTATCTTTGAAATAATATAAACACGTCTTTGTTCTAACCACTTGTGCCAGTCCGTAACTGATCTAGTCTGTTTTCAATATGGCGTCTGGATACTTTTATACTTCAAAGGCGCCGACTAAGAGTGTCCTAACTGTTTGTGGTTAAACTGTGTCGTTATCGTCAATA
>OU898278.1:124561514-124678609 GCA_918026665.1 Diabrotica balteata
ATTTTTGACCTGTTATCTACGTTTTAATTGTTCTGTAATGCAAATCACATATCTACTTAAATAATTTTTTTGTTTTAAACTACTTATTTTCAGTTAATGATTAAAATCATTAACAGTGATACCATCTAGTACTTAAAGTTGTGATATCCACAAACTTTTAATATATAGCATAAGAGTAAATTCTACTGCAAAGAATACAGTGAAAATTTAGACACCAATGATTATATACACCTCTACGAAAGCATTTAAGGTTCCTTGTTCAATTTTGAATCACTGATAGTTGATGGAACATCCCAAAATATCAAAATATCCACAAGAGTGACTTAAGGGCTCAGTAAAGTCTACTTCAAGGGAGAGAACAATATTTAAGGATGCAGACAAATTTCGATTATAATAATGGTAGGGTGTTTTACTAAACAATATTGTGCAGTGTTCTCTATGTATAGTTTTTCTTAGAGTAACTTAACATTGTTTTTATTTTATTACTAAAAATCACAATTATTAAAAATTTCTATATATATATATATATATATATATATTATATATATATATATATATATATATATATATTGTAACATAAAACATTACATTTTTTCCTGAATATTATTGTAACAAGAGAAGAGCAAATTTCTGACACATCATGAGTTTCATATTTTTAATCTAGGAAAGGACTTCAATACTTTCGATAAAAATTTAAAATCGGGAAATTAAAGGAAGCTTATGTGTTTTTTCGTCTTCTTAATGTAGAAATTCTCAAAACATTCTCAATATATACTTACATAAACCATGTCAAATATTTTGACTAAGAGTCTAAGTTCTTGAAAATCATGTTTCATCATGATTAGAGTAATTTGACTAGCTGAGGCATCAGAACTGTTCGATATATTCTTGGAAAAGCTACCGATAAGTAAATATAATGAAATATTTAATAAACCAATAATTAGTTACCACAAAACCTTACTAAGGCAAAAATATGATTTCTTAATTATATTCTGATTACCTCATAGTAATGTCCTCATTTAAAAATATGTTAAAATTGAGTATGTCAGGAATTTTTTAGTTTTATCTAACCAGTTATTAGAAACAAATATTTTGTGCCTAATTTAATCAATTATTTGTGAGCAAATACTTTGAGCTGAACAAAACGACAGAGATACTATAGTCAATGTGAATTTGTAAAACTATACTATGACTAGGTACGCCAATAATTCATTCCTTGTTCAAGTTAGTATGTGAGAGTAAAGTTTGAGAAAACAGTGACAGGTACAAAGCCAAAACTGGCAGTCTTCTATTTACTTTAAAAGTGACAGTGTTGAAATATACGACTTTGATTGTTTGACTAAAGAGACAAAAGACAAGATCAACTAAATAAATTCAAATGTCTAAAGATCAAAGTAAAAATGATACTAAGTATCACCATTTTCTCTATTACCCTATTGTATCCTACCCTTTAGTTTGAACACTCCTCCTAATTAAATAGCGTATTGTTTTGATTTGGCGACAGTATCAATAGATACATGGTGTTAAAGATATCCTAGAGTTGCGTATGTCTTAACGAACGGAGTGTCTACTTTGCAGGTTTCCCTGAAAACAAAATAAAAAAAAATTAAAAGTTATTTAAAAAAAATTGTTATAACATCCTGAACTTTAAGGTGAAGAATATTTAACTTGCTAGAAAAATGTAATAAAAGAGAACATTCAAAATCCACTATTATTAGTACTAAATGATTAGCATATCGTTTACCACCAGATCGCCTTTATTAGGGGAGACTGGAGAGGGTTGAGCCAGTGGTAGGTTTGAGCCATAAATAATACATCTATAATGAATAACATCTTTATAATACTAATAACATCCTTATCAACGTCTATTTTGCCTTGCAATTCTTAGAAGGCACAGATTAAATCAAAAATCTGAATTTGGTTTCGAAAATTAGTTTACGGATTTAATATCAGATGTCGCTATTTGCGTCCATTCGAAGCCATGTTAGAGTTCCTTCCTAAGTCAGAAGATAATGATTCTTTATTTTCATTATTATGTTTAGAAACACGTAGACGAATTATACGAATATGATACTTATTCAACATACTTTCATGAATTCAGTTATTTGTTAGGTTCTGTATTAAATGAAAAATCGTAATTTATTATGGCTACTGTTACGCGAGGAGAGATAAACATATTTTATGTGGGAGGCTTGAGACATGGCTCAAATCTCCCTTTATGATAAAAAAAATGTTTTCCAGTATGTTTAGCTTACAACCGTTTGCTTTTTCTGCTAAAATACCACAAATTCCACACCGATGGACATCGATTTTCAAAGCATTTTCTTAAAACATCGATGGTTATTATCGCCCAAATCATTTTGTCCATGTGTGGGTACATGCATAAGAAAAGCATTGAATACATTGATAGCCATCTGTTAGTCGATTTGTGAAGCTATATAAAACGCAAAACAGGTTGCATTTAGCACGCTGTCGTGGTGGTGAAAACACCTGTTTGTTATTGGAACGATTTCTATTGAATAAAATTGTTTTTCGTACAAATACCTGCTGATTTGGGTAAGTAAAGATCATTAGTATAGTGTGTTTATATTATATATCAAACTGTTGACTGAAAATATCTTATAAAGTGGTGTATATTTATATGTCCATGTAGATGGACAAAATGACTTAGGTATACTTATGCATATAAAACTTAGCAAGGTCGTGTTGTTTTAGATATCCATAAAATGGAAAGTTTACCGTCAACTAGTAAAGAAAAGAGATGGTCACGACCCTTGACTAAGAATGAACTTCTGGATTTACTTATGAAAGACGATGACTCAGAAATATTACGTTTGTCAGATGCTGATGACGCCAACAGTATTGCGGATCTAAATGACGTTTCCTCAGAATTTGGCGATGATATCCAAGATATTAAGGAAACTATTTTTGACGGATTGATCCAAGAACAGAAGTCAACAGAAAGAGGTGAGTTAGAAAATCTAGAATATCCCAATGAAGTGACTACAGAACAACCAATGTCTGAGGACATGAAACCCAAAGAAAATCCCAACCAAACCACTGAAAAACAAACAACTGCAAAGGAGTGACTGCTAGAGTTTTGTAAAGAGTTCAAACTCACAAATAAGAAAGATGTTTGTTGGAAAAAAATATTACCTATCTTACCAGGCCAGTACAGAGGTTTGTTCCAGAAGAAGTACAAGTTGTATGAATACTGCTCCTATTGAATATTTTATGAAATACATACCTGATGCTCTGTTTGAGAAGATTTCAGAAATGACTAACTTATATGCCGTACAAAAAATATTCGGTTTTCTCCATCAGATAAAGAAGAAATAAAGCGATTTGTAGGCATTCGTATTATTATGGGAAATCTAAAATTCCCTAGAGCAAGACTGTATTGGTCCCAGCCTACAGGTATTTCAATTGTAAAAGATAATATGACATTCAACACGCTTCTCTAAGTTGCGCAATACCATTCACTTAGTAGATGTAACAGCAAGAGGTGACGAAACAGATCGCATGTGGAAAGTCCGAGAAATATATAATTCCATTAGAAATCGTTGTAGGGAACTTCAAACCGAAACAAATTTGTGCATTGACGAGCAAATTGTTCCATTCAAGGGGCAGATCAATGTCAAGCAATACCTCCAAATAAATCGAAAAAATGGGGGATCAAATTATGGATATTGGCTGGACAATCTGGTACCATTTACGATTTCATCATATATCAAGGTGCTGAAACGGAAATAAAAAAAAATATGCACAGTTTTTACAAGGGAGCTGGAACTGTGATGCAGCTAGTTGAGAGAATTGAAGAAACTATCACGGTTTGTACTTTGATAATTTCTTTAGTTCTTATCACCTCTTTCAATGGTTGAACAATAAATCTATTATGGCCGTCGGAACAATTAGAATAAACCGATTTTTTGGACCAGAACTAACATCTGATAAAGATCTAAAAAAAAATGGTAGAGGTAGTTTTGATGTAGCGGTTATGTGAAGATGGAATTGTGATTACAAAATGGTACGACAATAAACAGTTTTAGTGGCTTCAAATTTTGTTTGCAGCGGGAAAAAATGGATTTGTGCCAGAGATGGGATAAGACGTCGAAAGAGTATATAAATGTATCTATCAGTTTTAGTGGCTTCAAATTTTGTTGCAGCGGGAAAAATGGATTTGTGCCAGAGATGGGATAAGACGTCGAAAGAGTATATAAATGTATCTAGACCGGAAGCCATATCGCTTTACAATTTCAACATGGGTGGTGTTGATAAGTTAGATTTTTTATTGAGCGTTTACAGATCTACAGACGATCCAGAAAAATGGACTGTACGTATGATAACGCATGCTATAGATATGGCGATAGTAAATTCCTGGTTGGAATATAGAAAAACAATCTGAACTGCTAGGCGTTATAACATAATATAAATCCTGGATTTGGGGGACTTTAGAATAAGTATTGGGCAACACCTCATTTTACATAAGGTTCCACCAAAGAGAGGCAGACCATCTGGTCAAGAAATACTGGTACACCAAATAATAAAAAAAACCAAAACTGAAGCAAGGCCATATATTGCATTACGGTTCGACAGCTATGGACATTTTCCGAAATAGATGAAAAAAAAGATAGTACACGTTGCAAAATGGAGAACTGTAAGGGAAAATCACATACATTTTGCGTGAAATGTAATGTTCACTTATGTTTTGTAAGCGGTGGTAACTGTTTTTTTAAATTTCATGTAAAATGATTAATTCGTTATTTACAAAGAATATTGTTTATTTGGTCATTCTAATAATATTCAAATAAATTTCTAAAATCTTCAGGTTTATTTTATTTTGCTTCAAGTCATAATGTCCATCAACATGGACATGTCATATGCCAAGTGACATATGACATATAAAAAAAAATGATGTTAAAATTATCAACAAAAATAGTTTATTTTATATACCAAATATGAGAATTATCCCACAGCTCAAAAAAAGTTGTGACTGAAAGGGTTAAGTGGAAATCGAAAGGCCGACTGCCTACTGAGCCTGAAATTTTGAAAACGGTAGTACGGGAAATATGTAGCACTATAGATTAAATCCGCACAGTCGCTTAAAGTATAATATTGATAGAACGACTCTATCTAGATATGTAAATAAATTTAAATCATACGAAAATGTGTCGTTTGTATGAAAATTATACACTCTAGAGTACACAAAAAACTGGAAATGGACATCAATAATACCCAGTTTGGATTCAGAAATGGACTCGGAACAAGAAAGGCGTTGTTTGCACTGAACGTTATGTCTCAAAGATGTCTCGACATAAATCAAGATGTATTCACGTGTTTCATAGATTACAACAAGGCCTTTGATAAAGTGCGACATGATCACCTAATCAGACTCCTGACAGAAAAGAATTTAGATAAACGAGACATCCGACTAATAGCAAATAAGTACTATAATCAGAAAGCAGTAGTGAGAGTAGAGAATAATAGCACTGAAGAAATTGAAATAAAGCGAGGTGTGAGACAAGGGTGTATACTGTCACCAACCCTGTTTAATCTCTATTCCGAAGACGTAATGAATCGAACACTCTCTGAGCAATCCGTAGGTATTAAAATAAATGGTGTTAGATTAAACAGTCTGAGATTTGCCGACGAAACCGTTCTGATCGCAGAAACACTTGAAGAGCTACAGACATTGGTGAATAAGATAGCAGTCTGCAGCGAAGAATATGGACTTTCTTTGAACATAAAGAAAACTAGACTTATGGTAATATCGAAATCAACACAAAATGTCCAAAATTTATATTTACACAATGAAATTATCGATCGAGTTCTTCTTCTTCTTCTTCTTCGTCTAGCCATTCACGTCCACATCTGAACATAAGCCTCTTCAAGTCTTCCTTTCCATTGTTTTTTATTGTACGCTACTTGTAGCCAATTTTTCCGGCAGTCCTTTTCAGATCATCTGTCCATCTCATAGGAGGTCTGCCTCTGGGTCTTTTGTGTTGGTATGATCTCCAGGTTAAAATTGATCTGTGCCATTTGTTTAGATCGCTCCTAGCTACATGTCCAGCGTATTCCCATTTCAACTTTAATGATTATTGCACCACATCGGTGACTTTGGTTTTCTGTCTTATCCAGGTGTTTGTTTTCTTGTCCTTAAGTGATATACCTAGAATTGCTCTTTCCATCGCGTGTTGAGTGACTCTAAGTATATTCATATTCTTTTTTGTGGTTGTCCATGTTTGTGCCGCATAAGTTAATATCGGAATAATGCATGCATCAAAAACTTTAGATCTAAGATGTAATTGAATTTGTTGATTACTGAGTATATGGTTGAGTTTACCGAATGCTACCCAAGCTAACTTTCTTCTTCTTTTTATTTCTTCAGTCTGAATTTCCCTATTTAGGATTATTTTTTGTCCAAGTATATATATATTCTTCAACTTTTTCTATAACTTTATCGTTTATTATTGTCACGGTGTCTTCGGAGTGCATGACTTTTGTTTTGTTTAAATTCATTTTCAGTCCTATTTTAGAAGATTCGGTATGTAGTTCTACAAGCATGGTTTGCATTTCTTGTAGGTCAGTAGCTATCAGGATTATGTCATCTGCAAATCGTAGATTACTGAGGTAGCGGCCATTGATGTTTATTCCCTTATATTTCCAATTTAGGTTTTTAAAAACGTCGTCCAAAACTAAGGTAAACAGTTTGGGTGATAAAGTATCTCCCTGTTTGACTCCCTGTTTAATGGTACAGGGTTCGTGAGTGTTCATTTTCATTTAGGTAATATGTAGCTGTAGCTTGGTTCATAGTTTCTTTTATTAAGTTAATATATCTGCTGTCTCGATCGAGTTAGCATATACAAATATTTAGGCACTTTCATAAATAAGGACAACGATAGCTCAGAAGAAATCAAAATAAGAATAGAAAAAGCCAGATCCATATTCACTAAAATAAAAAGAGTGTTCTGCGGAAGAGATTTGAGCCTTGAAATGAAACTTCGCCTGATGAGATGTTACGTACTTTCTGTGCTGTTCTACGGAATAGAGTCATGGACGTTGAAGAAGATTAATATCAAAAAATTAGCGGCATTTGAACTGTGGATATATCGTAGAATCCTGAGAATATCATGGACCGAGAGAGTCACAAATGTCGAGGTCTTGAGAAGAATGAATAAAGAACAGGAAGTCCTATTAACGATCAAAAAAAGAAAACTGCAATACTTGGGACACATTACAAGAGGCGAAAGATCTGAACTGCTTCGAATACTAATGCAAGGAACAATAGCAGAAAATGGTCCACAGGAAGAAGACGAAACTCCTGGCTAAATATTTATTTAGCGTATGGCTACATCACAAGTTCATATAAATATAAATATATAAATATAAATTATATAAATTACAAACAACAGTAAATATAAAATATTATTCTACAAACAAACATCTAGATTATTAAATATATTCGATTGACTCTTTTGTAGCAGCCAGGAAATCTGAAGGGTTGCCATTATAGGATCTAATCGGGCATTCCTCTACCATGTGTTTTACTGTTTGCCTTTCGGCGCGCAGTCGCAATTTGGTGATTGTATTTTTCCCCATCTAAAAAGTGAGTCGGAACATCTGCCACAGTTCGTCCTTATTCTATTATATTATATTGCTGGCTAAAGAATCTACGGGAATGGTATAACTGTAGCAACCACGAATTGTTTCGGTCTGCACTTTCGAAAATACGTATAGCCCTGATGATCGCCAACCTTCAGAACGAAGATAGCACTTTAAGAAGAAAAGAAGATGTTTCGGAAAAAATGTTAATCATTTTAAAATGTCTACTGTTAATCATTTTAAATACTGATGAGATGCTCATAGAGGGCGTGTAAAGTTTCACATGTAAATGCCAAATAAACCCAACAAGTATAGTCTGAAGGTCTTAATTCTTACTGATGCTCGTACTCAATATTTTTTTAATGGATATATTTAGACAAGCAAAGGCAGCGATGGCAAATCATTAACAGATGATGAAAGACGTTTGGCTGTACCAATCTAATCCGTGGTAAAACTTATTTAGCGTAGTATAAATACCAAAAGAAATATAACTGCAGACAATTGGTTATCCTCTATTGAACTTTCAATTGATTTGCGACAAAAAAGATTAACGTATGTAGGTACGCTTAAGAAGAACGAGACAGAAAGAAAGATTCATTGCTACTGAATTTTTTCTCAACTGGATGAGAGAAGTAGGGAGCTATATGTACGGTTTTAATAAACATATTACAATTGTGTCTAATGTTCCAAAGAAAGCAAGGCTGTACTTTTGGTTTCTACGATGCATCAATAACAATACACTGATGATAAAAACTGGTAAACCTCAAATGATTGCATTTTATAATGAATCCAAAGGGGGCGTAGATGCCCTGGGCAAAAATGTGCAATTTTATAGTTGAGTAGACGTACTAGGCGTTGGCCATAGGCCATAGGCCAACGCCTAGTACGTACATTTATATTACAGCAAAGCTATCCAGAAACAAACAACATTCTACGGGCAGAATTTGTAAAGCTGCTCGCTAAACAACTCGTTGAACGAAATTTTAAATAGAATAATAATTATCAATTAAATATTTCCAAGAGAATTAAGAAGAATACTGATCAAACCGATGATTGATGAAAACGTACATCCCAATATGAAGCAAAAATGAAAAAGATGTGGGCTCCTCCCAAGAAAAAAAAAACATAAAAATCTAAGAATTTATGTAATATTTGTAAGATATCAATGTATAATAACTTTAGAGCTAATATTTATAAATCGTTTTATTATTTAGAATATTTTGACATGTAATTTGTAATATGTTTAATAACTAACAATTTGGCATATAATAATGTAAAATATATCAAAGACGTTATATTAACATAATTTGTCATATTTTTAAAAAATATTGGCAATACCAAATAGAAATTACATAGGTCTACATGGCATCATATCAGTAATTATGTTTCAGAAAGTGCACGTTAGTGGTAGAAGGTTTTAAATAAAATTTGTATCAACTTGACGTTGACAATTCGGTATCTTTTGATCAGAGTGTTCCAGAGGTGCCTAGTTTAAAACATTTTTTTCTACGGCGTAGAGATTCTTGGTAAAGAGATGTTTTCCGTTACCCTCCCCTTACGAGGGTAGTTCTACGGGGAAGTCCAGGAGTAGACATTTTCAGCAAAATTCAGCCTGTTCGTATAATTTTCAGAGGTAAAAGATCTGACGATTGGACTAATATTCCACCAAATGAATATATACTGTGTGTAAAAGCCAAATGGAATAAATTCATTATATAGGTTACTGTACATATTTATAAAAAATCCCGAAACACGTCAAATTTAAATTATAACTTGACATTTTTTAACGTGAAAATGCAACCCCTACCTTCAACCCCATTAGAATGACAGGTACAACCCCCAATTTTTTAAAATAAGACGTAAAGGCTTGTGATATATCGTTTGAAAGGTCTTTTCGTTCTCCATTCAAAAATGTTGTCGCTTTCAAGTTTATTAAGAATAATTAAGATAAAATAAATTAAAATCATGTGGTTACCGTTTAGGTCTTGATAATGAGAAAGTCAACAAAAACCATAGCAATGTGGTTTTTAGATGGTAACCATTAAAAAACTTTAAGAATTTCCGTGGCAACGTTATTTTAACACGCATTAGTAAATTGTTTTATTTAAGTTGTCAGTATTTTAATTTAAGGCAAAAAAAATCGTTCAATTCAATTCTGAAAAATGGTTAGATTAACGGAAATGCATAAAATAACAGTTTTACAAATGATTGGTTATGGAGATAATACCGAATACAACAGGAGCCCTATTCACTAACTTAAGTGAGTGGTCGTGTAGGAGTTCTCTCTCACAATTTTGCTTTAATGCGCAAGTCACTCTCCTGAAATTGTAAAATCCGTATTCACGAAAATGTAAGAGAACGCTCATATACTCCTATGCGAGTACTCTCCTACTCTACTGGGTAAAACTAAGAGAATTGCGAAATTTTAAGAGAGTGGACATGCGCCGTAGAAATTATAAGTGACAGAAGGCCAATAAGACGAAGAATATTGTATATTGTATACAATAGGTACAGTTTATATGAAAGGTTATTGAAATTTTAAAAAGGTTGTTGACTCCTATTTGTATTTGGTTTTTATATATTGTTTTCATAATGGATGATGACGATATAATAATGTTAATGTTAATCGCCGATGTTGAAGAGGCGGAAGAACAAGCTGAAAATAATGTCTTTATTTCCAACGGGAAGACCCTTTTTTAATGTTATCTGAGGTGAATTTTATTAAACATTTCCGTCTCAATAAAAACAGCTTTATATATCTTTGCGATATGAACATTTGCTTTCTTAAAAGTATAAAATATAACTAAAAATATATAACTAATATATAACCAAAGAATATAGACGCTTAATATAACTCAAAGTTCTTAAAAGTTAAAAGTATAATAATATAAAATAATAGTTTATAAATAACGAGAACGAGAATTGACAAAACAAAACAAGTGATACAATCAGATACAACTAACCTAACAGCAAAAACTTTGCTTCTTCATTTCGTTTTATCGATGAAAAAGGTTGTGGCTAGGCCTACAGTAGGTACATTTGAACTACATAATAGGTCAAAGTTACTCGTTCGCTTGGCAAACGCTGGGTAAAAATGTAGTAGACTCGCTGAATCATAGTGAATAGGGTTTTTTAGCACCATGTGAGCGATGACCTGAGAGAGTACTCACATCGATGAGTTGTTGTGCACGAGCACTCTCACGAGTTGCAGAATACGGATCCAGGAAGTAATTCACCTATTTCACGAGAAATTTCCTAATTTACCGCCTATATCCCAAGGAACAATAAGTAAAATAGAGAAGCAGTTTCGCGAGTTTGGTCATGTAAGGCAGATAAAAAAAAGCAGCTGCCAATGCACTGAGTGATGAACTCAATTTATAGATGTGTTGCTTGAGTTTCAGGAAAATCCACATACATCGAGTAGACAGTTATCCACTACATTCAATGCTAGCCATACATCGAGAGTAAACATATTAAAAGAAAATAAATTGCATCCCTATAAGATGATACCTACTCAGGAGCTCATGGAAGACGATTTTGATAGGAGAACTTTTTTTTGTGAACAAATTATGGACATGTTTTACTTTTTCACTTAACGGTCATGCTAATCGGCAAAATTGCCACTACTGGGCACGGAAAATCCTCACTGGATGAGAGAAGAACACACTCAATACCCTCAAAAGGTTAATGTTTGGGCAGGGATTGTAGGAAACAATATCATTATTCCCTTTTTCATTGAGGGCAACTTGAATTGCAACAATTATTTGGCACTACTTCAAAATGATGTCATTCCAACGTTGGCAAATTTATATCCTGATCCAGGAAACCCTCAAGTTCCAGCGAATACGATAGGGTTTCAGCAGGATGGAGCACCACCACATTACCAACTTAATGTCCGGCAGTACCTCGATACAATATTTCCCAATCGGTGGATAGGGAGGCGAGGATCGATTGAATGGCCAGCACAATCACCTGATCTTACATTATTAGATTTCTGTTTATGGGGATATGTGAAGAGCCATGTGTACAAAACTAAACCTTCTGATTTAAATGATTTAAAAGAACGAATAACGCTTGCGGTTAGGTCGATCACGTCTGTTATCTAAATAATGTTAGAAGACAGTTTTATTTGAGAGTAGGATGTTACCAAGACGTTCGTGGTAAACATTTTGAACATCTGCTTTATTAACATTCATAGTTCTTTTTCGTGTTCTACATTTTATTACGTTTTGCATTACATTTTAGTTTTTGATTGTATGGTAGCGAATTTCGGTAGCCACACGATTTTAATTTATTTTATCTTAATTAATCTTAATAAACTTGAAAGCGACAACATTTTTGAATGGAGATGAAAACTTTAAGACTATCCATCTATCTCTATTTTAAAAATTGGGGGTTGTACCTGTCACTCTAAGGGGGTTGAAGGTAGGGGTTGCATTTTTACGTTAATGTCAAGTTATAATTTAAATTTAACGTGTTTCGGGATTTTTTATAAATATGTACAGTAACCTAAATAATGAATTTATTCCATTTGGCTTTTACACACTGTAGAATGAATTAAATTGATAATTAGGCGCCACATTTAAAAGGCTCCAACTCCTTTACACAGCATTCTTTATAATTTTTCATATTTTTTTAATTCGAAATCATTGAAGAATGTCTATTTACGAAAGTGCTTTTGAGCATATTCTGAATCCTGCTCTTGTTAATAATTTTTGATTAGAAAGTGAGATAGTGCATCGACTAGAGGATAAGCAAAAATTAATGAATAAGCGTTATTCACCATGTGTAAACTTTTCAAAAGAAACTATTTAGAAAAAAGTCATAATTAATAAAATTTAAGACTATTTATGTGAAATAATCAGATCTATGAAGGTTACAAACCATTATTAAAAAAACATGCGAATGCAAAGAAAACATATCGATTGTCATATCAAAACAAAAGAACAGAAGATGTAATGGGAAAATCGCAAACAACACGGCATAAGCGTCGAAGGAAGTATTGGAAGACGAAAAAAATAATAATGACTCAGAAAAAATTAGTATGATAATTATATGATTATAGTATGATAATAAAATAAATAAATTTGTTTAACTTTTTCTAAAAATTGTATAAGTATTTAAAAAAACTTACTCATCTTCCCAAGGACAAACATCGTTTGATTTTGCTTCAGCTTGGTCTTGTTCATGTTCCTGATTCTGATCGTGCTCAGCTTCCCCTGCTTCAGCTTCTAAGGCTTCTCCAAATTCTGATGGAGGTAACTCGCTACCAGGTGATTCGCTATCTGGTTCTGCTAGGGGTGCCAACGGTTCCTGAATCGTACATATCAACAATTCGTTTTCTTTTTCTTCTCTATTCTCGAAATCACTAACTTCTAAAATTTGAAAAATAAAAAAGTTTCGTAATAATATCTGGTAGAGATTAGGTTAGAGCAAATTATGTAAAAATCCTTTATACAAGGTACCTATATTATTATAAAAACCCTATCAGGCTACATCACAGAACGTTTTCGGAATACAGTAAGACTCGCCGCATTTAGATACCCGCAGGTTTTTCTGGGATTGCTAAACAAACTGCTTGAACAACAGCAGTTTGAAACAATGTTGAAAGAAGCTAAGGTTGTTCTTATCCCGAAAGGTAGAAGTGAAGAGGAGAAGAGGAGGGGGTGCGATTTCGGCTAATTTACCTTCTTAGTTCAACAGCTAAATTGTACAAACAGCTTGAAAAAGGCCGCCTTAAGCGAGAGCTAGAAGAAAAGCATGCACTGAGCGATCGCCAATATGGTTTAAGGGCCAAAAGGTCCACCATAGATGTGGTCACAGAAGTAACCTCTTTAGTTACGCAGATTACAAAGAGATGGGTGGCATTAATCCAGCTTGACGTCAACAATGTCTTGAATATGGCATCATGAGAATTGGGCGTTAGTGAGTACCTTGTCAACGTAATTGACAGATACTTTACTAACAGGTCCATAAAAGAAAAAGACATCAGCATCAGTTTATCGCAGGATGTTCCACATGGTTCAGTACTAGGTCCCAGCCTGTGGAATGTCCTGTACGGCGGGGTGTTGAGGCTACAGATGCCCTATTGGGATGAACTCTTGCGAAGAATAAGAGAGAAAGTACGATCGTAGAGTGGCAAAGAGAATGGAAGAATGATAGCGGAAAGCCATGGTGGACGAGGGAGCTTATTCCCGATCTGAGACCGTGGTGGGAATGTAAGTTCAAGAAACTAGATTACTTCCTGACGCAGTTTCTGACCAAATATGATAGTTTTGATACCTTCACACATAGAATAGGCAACTCTGCCTCGGCAGACTGTACTGTTTGTGGGGTACCGGACGCTCCAACAAACATTTTTAACTACCACAGAGGGGCAAATGAGAGGGGAGATTTCGAGAGGCGAATGGGTTTCGGGCTGGATGAAAGAAACAATGTAAACAAAATGTTGAGAGGAGAGAAAGAATGAAGAGAAGTACACTGTCTGATTTCTGGGGTGATCAAGAAAAAGGAGCAAAAGGACAGGGGAGAAAACTGAGCCAGAGATCTGAAATTTATGGTTAATATTATTGATTAGTTTATGGCCTAACGTCTATATTAATTTTTGATTTACGGTAATAGGTATGGTCATTTATAAATTTTTAGTTTTTTATTTTAGTTGTTCAGTGAGTGGCAAGACCACCACTCTGGAACGGTGGTTAAGGTTTTAGCCGGAACACGATTAATCCGGCACTACTTTGGGGTCTTCTGGCCTAGTATCCTACATGGTCAAAAGATGGCAGGGTCTCTTGTTCCGTGACGTAGATGTCCAAAAAAGATTTCCCCTATCCTGTAGCCTGTCAGAATTCAATGGATACCGTCTTAGGCTCTTACTGGAATTTGGCAATACAGCAATTAATAAAGGAGGTATTATTATGTGTAAATTCTAGATTGACAAAAGTTATAGTTGTAGGTAGGCAACCAACTATATAGATATCTGATTCAATGGTAGACAGCTAAAAATTTTTATAAAAGGCCTTATATGTTTTATCAACATTTGGTACCTGAAATATGGAAAGCATATATGTCCAGGATGTTGGGTTTTACTACAGAGTGAGATATTATTTAATTCTTAATTTAATTTTTAATTAAATTTTAAAATTTTAAAATTTTAATTTTTAAAATTAAGAATGAAGGTATTTAAGGCATGCGTCCTACCTGTTCTGACATATGGTGCCCAGACGTGGACGTGTACCAAGAGCAACCCTAGATAGAATAAAGAAAACTCAAAGAGCTATGAAAAGACAAATGTTGAGAATATCGTTGAGAGATAAAAAGAGGAACGAGTGGATAAGATGCAAAACCGAAACAACAGACACTGTCGAACATGCATCGAAATTAAAATGGATATGGGCTGGGCATAATGAAAGATATCAGGATGGAAGATAGAATAAAGAAATTGGCCGCTGGAGACCATATACTGCAAAAAGGTCAAGAGGTCGACCGCAAATGAGATGGAAAGATGAAATTGAGCAAAGCGCAGGTCCAATGTGGAAAAGACAAATAGAAGACAGAGATAAATGGAGACAAATGGGAGAGGCCTATATTCAACACATAAATAGATTTTGGGCTATAGATAGATAGATAGATAGATAGAGATATTATTTGATGTATATGAGTGTATATTTGATATAGAAAGTGAACAGAATAATTGGTGTAATATACTGCTGGTATATTACTTAACTTATATCGTTATGAATGTTAGGTGGATGGAAAAAGTTAATTAAATAATAATATATGTTATCAAAAATATGGAAAACTAACAAAATTGATGTGTGAAGGTCGACTCTATTTGGCTAAAATTACAGTTTGTGATTATGATATATTGTTATTTTGAGAGAAAAAATAACTGAATACGAGACTAAGATCACCAGATCTCCAACACCATAACCTAAGAAAAGTATGTGTAAGTGAAGGAAAATGAAATATACTATAAAAGAAAAATTGGGAGGAGGGATGATTTTAGTTTCTGGTGAACGAAAATGTTGTACACGATACTGTAATATTGTAAATAATTAATATATATTCTGATGTGTAACTTGGCTTTAGATGAAGGACTGAATTATCTAGGTGTGTGAGTGAAGAATTATCTGAACCTGCATAAGGGTCACATGTGAAGTTTAAAAATACTGAAAAAACAAGTAGTGGGGAGTAATGGATAAGGTAAATAAATTTACAACAATTGGCTTGATGGGGACTGAGTTGGATGAATAAATAGTAAAAGAAGAACGATTAGTAGGAGATGAATATAAGCGAAGATGTAGAGGATATGGATCGTGAGAATACATGGCGACAAACGAGACATGGCGATTAACATAGTTTAGATGTCTCTGCTTTTATTTGATAATTTTCAGGTCCTTATATAAGTCAAGTTTTAGAAAGTTTTTTTGGGAAATATTGTAAACCAATGATACGTCTTTTGGGATATTGAGAGTGTGGTTATATTTTTTAAAATGTTGAGAGAAAGTGGAAGTGTTTTCTCTTTTTGTGAGAAAGTGGAAGTGTTTTAGAAAGACTCTAATGATGATATGGTAGTGAAACAGGTTTAGGTTTAGTTGTAAGATCTCTGGGGAACACAGTCTCTTGGAAGTTTTTAAGACGTCTTCTATGGATCAGTTTATTGATGATGTTATTATCGTTTCCGTTATTGACTTCTATTTGTCGGAGTGCATTAAATTCTTTGGTATAATTCGAGATAGTAAAATGGTTTCGACACCATGGATGTAACTAACTGTGGAAAGCTACATATTTATGTGACATAGAGTGACTTAAACAGAACGGTAATACATGATTGGTCTGTGTGGGATTCTTTTTAATACTGAAATCGAAATGGTCATTGATGATGGTGAGATCAAGAAAGGTAATTGATTGGGATGATTCTAGTTCCATGGTGAACTCGATGTTTATGGTGAACTTAATTGTTTCTTGTAAAGTGTTGAGGCAAAGATTTATCTGTTGTAGGTTATTGACTAGATGACTAGTGTTTTTGACTGCGAAACAAGAGGTAAAGTTCGTTATGTGATTCAGTAAAATAGAGAGACAAATATTTCTAAATAAAAAAATGTTCAAAATGATCATTAAAAGATTTGGTATTAAAGTAGATTATTTGATTAAAAGTAGATTTAAAGTTCAAAAATTTAATCCTTGTTGTCATTACTTTTGGGCTCAATATCTATTTGCTAAACAGTAGTTGATATAATTTATTAGAGATATATGATAGATAGAGATATGAATAGATATAATATTCGACAAATCTTCTTCTTCTTCTTCTTTTTATATAGACATGACTCTGTCTGTTTTTCAATGTGCCTCCAGTAAGTTGTCGTTCCATCGTTTTCATGTTCTTCCTACTGATCGTCTTCCTATTGAGAAACCCTCTTCACTACTCTATTTATTGTCATTCTGTTTATATGATTGTTTATATGATATGTAGCAAATTTTCCTGTGAAAAATAATAGACAAATCCGTTATATCGGATAAATAAAAACTGAAAATAATGATGAAATACACATATTGTAAACAAAAACTATTAATATGTTAGTTACATCGAAAGCCTGGCCTTAATTCAAAATATAATTTAGTGATTACCTTCATTAGGAATTTCATCCACAGCCGAACTAACACTGATAATGGGCGCTACAGACCCAATGCCGCTAGACGTAAAAGTTTTCACAAGACTATGACTCTTTTTTAAAGTTTTCGTAACCTTATCCTCACTATTAGAGGAGTTATTGTCTATGTCACTAATATTTATGAACGCACAAGACGTCGTCGCTGGCGCGGTCGCAACAGAAGGAGCATCAGTTCTACTAATCGCCACCACTCCGACGGAGATGTACGCCGAAGGGGAACCGGCTATGGCGGAGCTGTCTTCGAAAGAGGACACTTTCCGCCTCGCGACACCGGTGAAAGTTTCTGTTGCAGCCGAAGCCGTGGAATGTTGGATAGGTACGGAAACGGAGGCTCTTCTTTGGGGTTCTATCGGATGGGCCATCAAATTGCGACAACTGTCCAGTGTATGCTGTTGGGTTAGAATACAAGACCGTTGTACCTATAAGAAACATATAAGTAAACTTATTATAGTTATGTCCTTAATATTACTTTTTTTAGTTATACAAAAATAACCCTGCAACAACTACGGAGAGTTATTAGCAAGAAGTACAACAATACAAGTATTCAATGTCTTACAATGTATAGGTACAATTTAAATATTTTATTTTAAATAGCATATTTAAAATAATATATATTTAAAACACATTTAAATAACATAAATAAATAATAAACTTTAATGTCTTTTGAATATTTCTGTACTTCATTGGACTGGCAGCTTAGTAAATCCTTCATTTTGGTAGTGAGGTAATTTTTTGTTTTTGCGTGGATACATGTCTCACATTGTTACAGGATTATTATTACTTGTAAAATGACTGCTACATAAGTTTTGAGATATGCAAATAATTACAACATAAACAACAGCAAAATTATTCGTTTTCCTGTTTTTGCAAAAGTTAAAAACGCGTTTGATGGATGTGTTTTCTTTTAATGATAAACATTGGTAGGGTAACTTTATTTCAATACATATCGATAACTAAATAAATAGACCAGTATCTCTGGCACCAATTAATTCATATTTTGGCATATAAAATATTAATAACCACATCATGGCATCCTTATCTACCTCAATCTACATTAATCAAGCAATCGTATTGAATGCAATTGACAACACCAAAATTAAAGATTATCTTCACAGTTTAAGCCTAATAATTCGACCAATCAATATTATTCTGTCCAAGACTACTTATCCAACAACAACATGTGCATTTAGTTAGTCAATGAAAAATTAGTGAATGATTTCATTACTACAGGAAAATAAAAATTATTCAATAACTAAAAAAAAAAATTTTGTTTAAAATCCTTTATAAAAGGTATATAAAAAATGCCTCAAACGGGCTATCACAAACACATTGCAAAACGTTTTCGGATTAGACAATCCATCATCAGTGCAAACCTGAAAGTATATAACCACTTTAATTAAAAAGAACGTTAAATGAAAATGTTGACAAAGGTTAGAGCAAAATGTAGTTAGTACTTACGGTTGTACATGCTAGTAGCCACCAAAATATATGGGTAAAAACCCTTTAAATGTTATAAATTTGAAGTTGTTTTACATTATTATTATTTCTAATTTGTGATGGTTAAGTTACCGTTGGATAGGTAACATGGCGGCGTATGACTCTACATGAGTAAAATGGTCCTGAGACGAAGTGTCTACGAGGACCTGTTGATAACAACTGATCAAAATGACATTGTTGACAAGTTAGGACGGATGTTGTGTCAGACCACAGAGACCCGAGTCTTCAGTCTTTTGTAGTTTTCCCATTCATCTTCTCAATAACATTTAAACATCACACATCTTTAGTAAACTTGACAGATCCACCTTAAACACAACTACTCTTACATTTCCACATATTGTCACAATACACTCCATAAGCCTATTAACTTTTCACCTACCTACACTCTAACTTATAACTCATCCTTTTTACTTTTATATTTCTTAGGTACCAAATGTTCCTTTTAACATATAGGGCCTTTTGTTTTCTTGAGTTATAACTAGAGCAATGTAGGAACAATATCACACCTAACCATCTTTCAGCCATCAATTTTCTTTCAGCCTGGCATACTTGCCCACATACATAAACAACCTACCATCTTTACTTTACACACATAACCAGTAATTCATGTTCACTTACTTATAACTTAAAAATCTTTTTTTATTTATCTTTACTAGGTACCAAATGTAGTTTTTTGACATAAAGGGCCTTCCATACTTAAGTTTTAAGTTGAGTACTACATGAACACCACATTATGATCACATTCTTGTCATATTTACATTTTAGCTCAATAACATATCTAAACACACCTCCACCCATTACATCAATACTCAATAATATATCTTTTAGGACCCATCTTCGCACATGTGCCTTTTTACCATTTTCTAGGTACCAAATGACTCACAACATACAGGGCCTTTTAACAAAATCCCTAGCTTAAAATAAATATATCCTTACACATGTATAGTTGGTTGCCTATCAATCCTACAATATTTCATAAATTCTAGTTGACCTACACTAATTTTTAAAAAACCAATTTTCAATGTTACAAATTTACCTATCTGATTAATTTACAATACAGATTACAATATTGATGGTTGATAATGTTACATTATTATAATTTCAACTTTTTCAATTTTAAATAAGGCTGACATCTGTCAATTTTAGACAACTACCGTAAGTTACACTGACTGCTCTGACACAACATCCGTCCTAACTTGTCAACAATGTCATTTTGATCAGTTGTTATCAACAGGTCCTCGTAGACACTTCGTCTCAGGACCATTTTACTCATGTAGAGTCATACGCCGCCATGTTACCTATCCAACGGTAACTTAACCATCACAAATTAGAAATAATAATAATGTAAAACAACTTCAAATTTATAACATTTAAAGGGTTTTTACCCATATATTTTGGTGGCTACTAGCATGTACAACCGTAAGTATTAACCACATTTTGCTCTAACCTTTGTCAACATTTTCATTTAACGTTCTTTTTAATTACAGTGGTTATATACTTTCAGGTTTGCACTGATGATGGATTGTCTAATCCGAAAACGTTTTGCAATGTGTTTGTGATAGCCCGTTTGAGGCATTTTTATATACCTTTTATAAAGGATTTTAAACAAATTTTTTTTTATATAGGAACTATAGGAACTTAGTTTCCTCGTGGAATTTTATTCAATAACTCTCACAAGCATACCGCCAAACCAAAGACTAGCACCTTCTAACGTTCATCAATTTCACACTTAATCTTAGAATCTAAAATTTTAGTTTCTACGGATAGAGACTTCAAGTCCTGAATTCCAGCATATATTAAGCTGTAGCAGGTTGAATTTATTTATTATGTCCCTGTATGTTTGTTAACTATGTCTAGGGATTATCAATTTTTCTCGCTTCAAATACGTATACGTGTTTAAAAGACCCTAGTTCTTAAAATATCTTTTAAGTATTAAATTATGTTTAAGGCTATAGTATTCCATAAACGAAAACGTTTTCTTTTAAATCACATCATTCAAGTATTACTCACGCATATTCCCTCTTCAAATTTGATTGGTTTTTAATTAAAGCCTAACTATTTTCTTATGAGAACAAATACTTCGAACCAAACTACACATCCCCTGTCCAAAATTTAATTGGTTTAGGTCTAATTTTTAAAAAGCCACTATCCAATTTTAGTTCTCAGTTGTCAGTTATTATTTGTATCAATATGAGTTCAGATGTGTATATTTGTAGTTTAGTTACGATCGAGAAACTCACAATTTTGTAGTAAGTCGTTCACTATTAATTTTTAATATATAGTTAGTATATCGTTTATAGCGATAGTAAGAGATCGTTTTTTATGTCTATTTATGGAGAATGACTGGCAATTAGTAGTAGTTCCGGCAATTTGCAATATAAAAAATGGTAACGGGTCAATCAGAAACGTAGCTGATAGATATGGATTGAAGAAGTGGATGTTACATAAAAGATTAAAAAACAGAATCAAAAAAATATATACGATACATAAATATCCAAAATAAAGTTTTCATTAAAATCTACAACACAGCAGATTTTTTTAATGACGAAGAGGACAGTCTAGTAAATTATATTCTTTAATCTTCGAAGTTTAAAATTCGAACATTCGCATATGACTCTCCTCTGAAGCTTGAAAAAAATGTGTCAAAGTCATGGTTGCAAAATCATTTTGCTGAAATGTGAGTGGAAAAAAGGTTTCATGAGGCATCACAATAATTTATCTCCTAGAAATCGGAGTCTACGAGTCTAGCCAGAAACATCAGTTATAATAAAGTTAACGTAGACATGTTTTTAATAACCTAGAGACTGTTTACAAGACGTACAAATTTACTAGTGATAGAATCGTGAACGTACATGAAAGCGGAGTAAACACTGTTCTGCAAATGCCAAAAGTGGTCGCAAATAAGAGCTGTAAGGAAGTGGGACAAGCAGTTAAAGCAGAGAGAGGTGAGCAAGTAATGTTTGTTGGAATAATCATTGCCAATGAAAATGCTATTCCACCATAAGTGCGATTTAAAGATACATTCCAGAAGGTAGCATTGTTATTGCTTCTCCAAGTGGTTGGATAATCAAGGAGAGATTCCTCGAAGTTGTAAAGCATAATAAAAAAACATGATTGCTTCTAAGGAAAATCCTGCGTTAATACTTTTAGATAACCATAATACACATGCAACGTTAGTTGTTATATTGTATTTCCTCCATACACAATACATCATTTGCCGCCTCTGAATATGTGTGTATTTGGCCTTTTTAAGCGTCGTTATTGTGCAGCACTCAACTTATGGATGTCTACACATCCAGGAAAAGCTATAACAATTTATTTATGACATTGCACATCTATGTAATAGCTCCAGCCTTTGTCGAAGTATTTAACAGGAAAACCATTATTTCTGTATTTTTAAACACTTGTTGCTATCTCTTTAATAAAAATATTTTTTCCTCAGAAAATTCCATAGTAGTTAAAGTTACAAAATTCAGTGATGTATCGCAGCGAGATACCACAACTGTTGATTGTTCAAATTGCAGTACACTCTCTAATTCCGAAATGTCTTTTACATCATCATCGGTAAATGTTCAACCACAAAGTTACAAAATTGTAATTATTTTTGATATAAAACTTACTGCGGAACAAATTTGTCCATACCCAAAGGCCGTGAGAATAAGTTCTAAGAAAGGAAGAAAGAAAAAAATTCAACCATTCTGACCACTACACCAGAAAAAAATAGATTAAAAAATGAAATATACAAATTTTGGAAAAAGAACAAAATATTCATATTGGAGGTGATTTACATAAAAAAAGAACAACATTTTATTAATAATAAGACTGGCATTAAAGATCTTTCCAATATGTATCATAATTTAATAAATTGAGCTGTTTTTAAATGCACCATGGCAGATATTTAAGATACGACCCTGAACCACTCCTGTTTTAAGATACCTGCCAGATGTCATCTGTCAATGTTATGTCAATTTTTAATCCACGTTAAACTTTTAAAAGTATAACCATAAAATATAATTGTATAATGTAACGTAATACTCAAAGTGGGATTTATGTGAAGGTAAGGAAAACGCTGTCACCAGATGAAATACTTTATGGATCCTCAAAGGATGCTAACCCTGCGAGCGGCTGCAAGGCTTACTGGCCCCACTGATCCGAACTGACTGGTTCGTCTTCGTGGATTTACGAGAAGATAAGGGATTTTCGGGATAGGGGTAAGGACTCCTAGGTCTCAGGTCCTGTAAAGAGCAGAGGTTATGGGCTTACTTTTGAAGCCGGGGATATGCATAAGCAGAATCTTGTATTATCCTAGTCTCTAATGAGTCGGACGAAAGGAACATTAAAAAAAAACCAATTTAGAGTCTACAATATATTGAATTTACCCTGAAGTTACAAATACAATCGTTAACAAGTCATTCGGCGCGTCGGAAGACGAGAAGCAATATAGTTAAGAGTTGACAGTTGTACTATTATCATGACTCAGGTTAGTATATAGAAATCTGTTACCTTATGTGTATTTAGGCTTTCAACCACGACACGTCTTCTACACGACATACTATGCCGGGTGTTAAGCACTCCCCGGAGAAACACCGACTGCCTGCGCGTACGGGACGCTATCGCGTCCCACCCGATGCCGGAAATACTACCTGAGCGGCCAGTCACGGTGGCCTGCTATTACTGACTGCCTCGCTATTACTGACTGCCTGCTGTCCAATTTTCTAGTTTTTATGTCCTGCAAACATTCTTAGTTTTGTTTTGTTATTTCTGCTGTACTATTCCACGTGTTGGAATGTAACATGCGATGGTGTGTCGCTTCGCTGTATTAGTTTTCAAGAAGGTCTTCGGATTTCGAAATTCTTAAACATTCGTGCTTGTATCAA
Source organism: Diabrotica balteata (assembly GCA_918026665.1). Classification (NCBI taxonomy): domain Eukaryota; kingdom Metazoa; phylum Arthropoda; class Insecta; order Coleoptera; family Chrysomelidae; genus Diabrotica; species Diabrotica balteata. The sequence continues at coordinate 124,585,162 of OU898278.1, forward strand.
ACTAGGTCAAATTGTTATACTTTGTATAATTTAAATGTATAAGTTAACTGTATTAATTATCCCTTATTTAATTCGGAATATATAATTATTTTGAATAATTATTATCTTTCTATGCTACTTAGCCCTTATTTTTTCTATTCTTCACTCACTTGCTATGTTTACATTACAGTAATGTTTTATAAAATAAAGTGCTTATTGAAAATAGAAATGGCCGAAACGTCTAAGGAATGGTTAAGTATTTTTATTTACAACAGACCGACAAACCCAGGAAATAAAAACATAATAAAATAAAATTATGACACATACCTTCTCAGCAACTTCAGCCACAGCAACGCTAATATCCGAAGAGGAACTACCAGAGTCCAATTGCGTTGAGTTTTTTCGACTCCTAGGCTCGTTGATACCGCTTTCCCACGGACAAACGTCCTCCGAAGTCGACGCTCCGGCCACTATTGCTATGCTGGGTTTCTTTACCCTACACAAACAGAGAAAATCAAAATATAACATTTGATCCCACCTTAATTTTATTAAACCTTTTAAATCAATAAGTTTACCACAACTTTAAATATTTTAGTAAGGGTATTAATGGGTGCTACATTATATATACAAGAGTTATACAGAAACAACAATATGATTTAAAATAATTTTTTTTTTCCAGAATATATTATGCCTTTTTTTCTTCTTACTGTGCCTATCCCTTCCGGATGTTGGCGATCAACATGGCTATTCTAACTTTGCTTGCTGTTATTCTGAATTATAATATTATGTCCTATTAACTAAATTAATTAAATTAAGAAAAATTATGAATACTTCTTAAGGTATCTAGTGTGAAATAGGAAAAACTATTAATCGACACAACTGTGCTGTGGTTATTGTTTTTTGAATCTTGACCGAAAGTTTTGAAAGTGAAAAAAGAAATGTGTAAAAAAAGAACTAATCGTAATATAAAGCCACAAACTAACTTAAAATTGTTCTGAAACTATTTCCTTGTGGCATCTTAAAGCAATTATTATTTTATTAAAATACAGAATAGTAAGTTTTAATTAAGTTAATTCCTATTTTAATGAGAATAAGCCACAATTAAAGTTTAAAATAAGTTTATTAACGTTTCAATTTCTACATTTCCACGGAAATCGTTTTCAAAATACAAACGTTACTACATTAAACGAATTAAAAAAATAACAACAAAATTTGTTTAATTTATTTACGTTTGTATTTTGAGAAAAATTTCCGAAGTGGAAATTGAAAAGACAGTAAATTTTTTTAAATTTCAATTGTAGCTTATTCCCATTAAAATAGAAATTAACATAATTAAAACTTACTATTCTGTGAAGAAAGGCAGCAAATATTTGATTTTACGCAAACAAATCCTATGTATCTCTTGATACGTATTTCGACCTAATAGGTCTCGTCAGAAGAGCTATTCATAGGAGTCCTCAACGTGAAAAATCAATATTTTCTGCCTTTTAAGAAGCAACAATAACATGGCTTCAATACGGACGCACTAGCGACATCTAAATACAAAAATCGTAAAATAGTTTCGAAACACAATTCAGATTTCTGCTTTATAATCTGAGCCTTCTAAAAATTGCAAGGCAAACAGACGTTGATAAATGATGTTAAAAGAGACATGGGGAATCTAAAATTTGCATTCCACGACATGTCTTTTACAACTAAGCAGAAATCCTTAGCGAATTGTGCTTCTAGTACTCACACAAAGTAAATCCGAATAAATTGCTGCCTTTCTTCATTTTATTCGGATTTACTCTGTGTGAGTACTAGAAGCACAATTCGCTAAGGATTTCTGCTTAGTTGTAAAAGACATGTCGTGGAATGCAAATTTTAGATTCCCCATGTCTCTTTTAACATCATTTATCAACGTCTGTTTGTCTTGCAATTTTTAGAAGGCTCAGATTATAAAGCAGAAATCTGAATTGTGTTTCGAAACTACTTTACGATTTTTGTATTTAGATGTCGCTAGTGCGTCCGTATTGAAGACATGTTATTGTTGCTTCTTAAAAGGCGGAAAATATTGATTTTTCACGTTGAGGACTCCTATGAATAGCTCTTCTGATGAGACCTATTAGGTCGAAATACGTATCAAGAGATACATAGGATTTGTTTGTGTGAAATCAAATATTTGCTGCCTTTCTTCATTTTATTCGGATTTACTCTGTGTGAGTACTAGAAGCACAATTCGCTAAGGATTTCTGCTTAGTTGTAAAATACTATATTCCCCATGTCCCTTTTAACATCATTTATCAACGTCTGTTTGCCTTGCAATTTTTAGAAGGCTCAGATTATAAAGCAGAAATCTGAATTGTGTTTCGAAACTATTTTACGATTTTTTACTATTCTGTATTTTAATAAGTTAAGACAACTAGTTCAAAGGAGCTAATACTCTTATTAGTGGTCATTGAAAATGGGACATTGCAGGACAATGCGCTGTCCTGATTTTTATTCGGTTAGGGAACCATTTTTGAGTTCTATTATGCAGACTCCCACATGAAGAGCATTTGGCTGATAGTTGTGTCCCTATCATCAGAGTGCTATAGGGGGGAGAGGGATGGTCTGGAGCACTGGAATGTGGTGGAGTGATTTCCGTTTTTATTCGAGTTAAGACACCTCGCTCCAAAGAATTGTTAAACCCGAACGTAATTCTTAGGGGTTAACATGTCTCACAGGCTGAGTTTAATTAAATTGCTTGTTTGCCTGATGTCCGGTTTTGTGAACTTTCATTATTTACAATTTACATTTATTTTATTATCGGCTTCCTTGTCAAATTTGTAGATATGATTTAGTAGAATTTAATTAATTTCAATGCTATAAAAAACGATAGCTTTATATTCAGCATATTTAGTGGTATTATGTAATCCGCCATTTAAAAAGTTTAGCTACTAAAATAGCAAGACTGACGTTATAATTATTTTATATTATACTGACACAAAAGTCCCAGTGAATCTTAAATTGTTTGAAACGGTGTTAAAAGTCTTCATTTAATAAGCTACTTCACTGTGTCTTTTGTATATATTTAATAAACGCCAAGTTAATGATTTTTATTAAACATTTATTTTTCATCATCATCAACTAGACTATATTTGTCCACTGCTGTCGTAAAATTTTTCACCGAGTTCTACCTTGGGCTTCCTGCATCCAATTTGTGGTGATTGTGGTCTTTTGTTTCGATACACCTCTTGTCTTGACCGGCATTCAAAAATCTTTCAGGTTCATCTATCATCCGTCAATCTAGCAACATGTCTGACCCAAGTCCATTTAGCTATGCCTAGTTTTTCAATTGCATCCGTGACTACTGTTTTTCTTCTTATTTCTAGGGTTGGTACTTTATCTCTTATGTTATTACCTAACATTGATCTTTTCATATCGTGTTTATATGAAACAATAAATATATCTTATTATATTTATTCTTTCTTTTATCAGAGTAAGTGTTTCTGCATCATATGTAAGGACCAGTAAAACATATTGGTTAAAAACCTTACTTTTCAAACAAACAGGAACTTTCGTCTTTCCATCTTCAGTTGTCAGATTATCTCGATCTGAGCAAATCTCATAACCTGGATATTTGTAAGATATTACTTGGTAGGTACTATGGCTTTCAATGTAAATTTTCTCGCTGACTACAAAGTTGGTCATATTTTTTTTGTTTAAGGTGTTTATTTTAACACCAATTGTTTTTGATGCTTTATAAAGCGTTTCAGCATTTTGGCAGCTTTATGAATTTTATCAGATATTATAACGATGATATCACTAATTTCACGTTTTATACGGAATTTTTTGGTTTCTTCATGAAGTCGGACACAAGCTGCATCAGTTTTGTAGACACTTTTAATCAAGGCAATATATCGGTAGTTAATTCAGCAGTCAGCCAATGCTCGAAGCATTTTATGATGATCTATAGTATCAAACTTTAAAACATAAGAAAGATAGTCTTGTTTTATTCTGTGCACTTTTCTATTACCGCTTTAATAACTTGTAGATGTTTATTTGTTCCGCATCTGAAGCGGAACCCAGCCTGTTTGCAAGGTTGTTAACTATCGAGTTTGTTAACAAGCCATTTTATTATAATCTTCATGAATAGTTTGTATGTATGGGAGAGCCAACTAATAGCTCTGTAGTTCTTTAAGTTTGAAATGTTACCTTTTTTGTGCATTATGGTTATAATTGCATTATGTCATTGGCATGGGGTTACACCTCTTGTCAAACAATTTAATCTTAGGCTGGCCAAAAACTTATATGAAATTTGTGTCTGATAATTCTGCGACATGTCGAAAAAACTAAGTTAGATTTTATCAGCCAGAGAATAACTAAGCTATATTTGGATCAAGATACAGCACTGATGGCCATTTTATAGTGATAATAAACCTTATAGAGGAATTTACAGAATACAATACACCTTTGGCACTGATATTCTTGGACTTTCGATACACTAACATAATTCAATATATCTACCAAAATCTCTAGCGTAAGATTATCTAACTATCTAAACAAGAAACAATTATATTCTATATTCAGCTAGAAGTACGGCAGAGGTACCGTCTCTTCAAAGCTATATATGACACGTTTAGAATACTCTTACTTGTAAGAAGGTAGATCTCAATAAGTGTAGTATTACCATAAATAAAGAGGAGCCTCAACTTGGACTAAAAAATTAATATAAGCAAGCTGCAGATATTGACTAACCTGCTGCTAAATCGTAATATTGCTGTTGATGAAATTTCGTTAGCAGAGATAACCAGACATGTGAGCTCCCACGTCGCATATAATTAACTTTGGCAACGTTTAGTAAATTAAACTATGTATTTAAATCAGAAATACCCATATTTCTTAAAAGAAAAACGTTTAAGTGTATGTTACTTGTGCTTTTTTACATAGCAGAAATATTAACACCTGAAAAAATATATTAAGTAAAATTCGCGACACTAGAGAGGGCTCGGGCGCAATAAGCTGGGTGTCTCCCTGAAGGGCCGATTCCCAAATGAAGATATATGTCGTAACACAAACACAACAAACAAAAATTAAAAGACTCAGGTCGCTAAAATGTAATTAGACAGAACACGTCGTCAGATTATCTGACGACCGATAGACAAGGCACATCTTCGAGTGAAGGTCAAAGAAGGGGCACTACGGAGCAGAGACCGTCCACCAACCAGATGGTATGACAGCCTAAAGCGTATTAGCGTACAGGTTGATGATGAATAAATCGTAATACCTGTTACATATCTTTTTTAGTAGTTAAGTAACCTTTATTCGGGGACCTGACGATGGGTGGAAATTTTAGAGCTCGAAACTGGTCGTCCAAGTTAAAATTCTTTTTCTATTTGTTACATATTAAAATTTAACATTTGCAAACAATTTGCCATTATTTTATTACTATTTTTAGTTATGCTCATATTATCAAAAACTCCTCAGAATGATGTACTGGAGAAGATGTTCCGGGTTAACTTTGTTTGACCACATAAGAAATGAAAACATAAGAGAGAGAATGAAAGTAAAGAACACAATAATGGATACGATAGCCGAAAAACAATTAAAATGGTATGGACACCTGAGACGGATGAACGAAGAAAGGATACCACGAAAGGTTTGGAACTGGAGACCTACACAGAGAAATAAAAGGGGAAGACCAAGAAAGAAATGGATATCCAATATTCATATAGAAATGGAAAATAGAGGTCTTCAAGAAGGAGACTGGGCCGATAAGAAATTATGGCGATTGGGATGCGAGGAAGCGACAAAATTAAAGTTGCAAACACTCGCTATATATATATATATATATATATATATATATATATATATATATATATATAGATACATATATATATATATATATATATATATATATATATATATATATATATATATATATATATATATATATTATCAGTTTCATCAACTATATCGGTATTTCTACCAAACCGTTAAATTTACGTTTTTAGCAAGTTAAAAAGCAACATATCTTAGTACTCAGATAGTGCTCTAATTTAACGTAATTGTTCTGTATAGTCCTCCTTCCAAAAATCCGTTTTAGACTTGCTTTTCGGTTACTCTTTTTCTTTCTTTCCAACACAGAAAAGGATATAAAATAAATTTAAAAGATTTGATTTAATACTTATGTACAGTTAATACTTATATACAAAAAGGAGATTTATTAGTCTAGGTGAATTATACGTTAGTCTGTCTATATGTGATGCAAATGGCAATTGATTGATTCGGATACATGCAGAAAATAAAAAAAAATATCATGATAGTGTCTTACAAAAAAAACTAAGTGCCTCTAGAGTTAGTGATTCTCAATCGATGTTCTATATATTTATGTTAATTTTTTATAGTATATTATTTGTAATGCACAACAAAACTGTATCAGCAGATAAATATAGAATAAAATTTAAGGTGGAATAAATGGAGAATGTTGGATGCTTCACCAACAGTTGTCAATAATTAAAGATATATACAATTGAGTATGAAATTAAAGAGCATGGACACTTGAGATATTAGAGTCAGAATATATAGTATAGATAGAATTTAAAAAAAGGTAAAGTAATTATCAATATACCATTATAAAAGTCGTTAAGATAATAAATCAGCCACTTGACATTTTTATAGAAATATCTATCAGATAGATCTAGTGGCAACAGATATTTTTATTTACGTCTTTCACCGTTTTCAATTGAATAAATGGACCAGGAGCTAAAAAAGTTGCATCGAGTTTCACAAGATATACAAGAGAAACTCCTTCAACTACCAAAAATAAAGAAAAAATCGTGGATGACGAACGATATTTTAGACATAATGGAGGATCTGCGAAATTTCAAAGATTAGAACAAGATGACTAGATAAAGAGATTAAAAAAGAAATCAGAATAGCCTAATATACACGACTAGTACAACAATGTGGGTGTTAATTAATTAATTGGGTGTTTGGCACATAACCAAGGCAAAGCACTATTAACCCTCTCCAGTCAGATGATCCCATTTGGGATCATGGTAATGTTTTCTGCTTTAGTGACATAGAAAACTACTTTATATCAGTTGGGCAAACGACATTGCGTTGCTTCACCTTCCTGCTAGATGACGCTGCATTAATTTATTTGGCAGTTCTATCGGTAAGCGTTAGTCACATTTGAATGTAAAACTTCGAAGTGACATATCGATCAACAATTCACTGTAAATTTCAAATCATTACTAAGGTAATTAATTGAACAAGTAATTGCATGAACAAAATATATTTGTTTCTTACATTGTTTTTATTTGATAATTTGCATTATAGTTTGCTCATATTTGCAAGATTGTTTATGTAAACATTATAAATATCAATGAATCCAAATTGAATCATTGGGCTATTGCGGTGGTCCCTAAATGGCATCATTGGGAAGTCGTGTGAATTTTGTTTCGGTCAATAAAATACAAAAATGCAATATATTTTTTCATTTCAGATGGATCGTTTATTCAAAAATAACAAAACTAAAGTGGAATAAGCAAAAAAAATATACAAGCAGTACAACAGCTCTACAAAAATATGACGTCAAACATTAAAACTGGAAATAGATTAACTAGAGAAATTCCTATTAGTAAGAGCCTAAAGCAAGGCTGCTGCATAGCACCTACACTCTTTAAAATATATCTAAATGAGGCACTCTCACTGTGGAGAAGAAATTGCTGCAATATGGGCATCCCAATCGGAGATGATAGATTGTACACGATTCATTTCGCTGATGACCAAGCCATTCTAGCTGAAGACGAGAGTGATATAAGCTACATGCTTAGAAAACTGGAAGATGAGTACACCAAATGGGGCCTCACAATTAATATACAAAAAACTGAGTACATAGTTGTAGGAGAACAACCAGAAAGCCTACAAATAGAAATGGGAACTATAAAACCAACAGACAATTTTAAGTACTTGGGAGTCCAAATAACATCAAAAGCAGGAAGTAGCGAAGAAATACATTCCAGGATTGGCCAAGCAAGATCAGCCACCAGACAGCTACACGGACTATTATGGATTAAAAAAATAACAAAAGAAAATAAAAGAAGAATTTATAAAACAATAATAGAAAGTATTGGACTAGTATGGCGCCGAACTCTGGGAAATAAACCAAAGAAAACAAATCAAAAATTAAGGCCATGGAAATGAACTACTGGAGACGATGTTGCCAGCTCACTAGACTTGATAGGGTGAGAAACGAAGATATTCGGAGAGAAATGGAAATCGATCTAGACATAATAGATACAATCGAAGCCAAAAGACTTAACTGGTATGGACACCTTCAGAGAATGCCGGAGAATAGATGGCCAAAAAAAATAGAAGAATGGACTCCGCCAACTAGTAGAAAACGAGGTAGACCAAGACGATCCTGGAGAGACGATGTCGACGATGCAATGACCGCCAGAGATCTAACAACTGAAGATTGCTTCGACAGAAAACGCTGGAAATTAGGATTCGAGAAGCGGCGCCAGCTGTAAAAGACTCGCTTGTTATATATATATATATACAAAACTAAAGTTTGTTTTCGGGAATTGCAAAATCTGTCCCAGGAAGAGATAGTTGGTCTTCTGGATGATTCTGATATCGAATTCGATGTTGATAATAAGGAAGAGGCTTTGGAAGACGAAATGATTGAAGAAACTCAAATTGAAGAATTATTGGAAAATATTGTTGAAGATAGCTTGAACACCCAAGTTACAGAGAATATGGAAGAAAAAAATGTTGAAGAAATTACACAACAGCCACAGACAAGGTCATGCCAAGAAAAACAAAAGCATAGAAAAACTAACTTGGACAGACAACGATTTAATTGATGTAAACAGTGAGTACACCGGTGAGTTTTCGGTTGATGAAAATATTTACACACCTTTTCAATATTTTAAAATTTTTGTGACAATGATATTATTAAAAATTTTGCTGAGCAGACAAACTTGTATTTTGTGCAAAAAGACGTAAAAATATTGATAAAAATGCAGCAGAGATAGAGCAGTTCTTGGGCATACATGTATTGAGTGGAATTGTTCGTGTTCCTTCGTATAGAATGTATTGGGCAGAAGAAACACGATATAATATGATAGCTGATATCATGTCACGTAATCGTTTTGATAAACTGCGAGCATATTTTTACGTCAACGATAATTTGAAAGTCTCGCCTAGTAACAATGACAAATTATATAAAGTAAAACGTTCATTGAAAAAGTTCGGCAAAATATGAATAAGATAGAACCTGAAGAATTCAACAGCATCGATGAGTTTATTATACCATTCAAAGGACATAGCAACCTAAAGCAATATAATAAAAAAATAAACCTCATAAATGGGGCATAAAGGTTTTTGCAAGAGCAGGACGCAGCGGCATACTATACGATTTTGAGATATATGTGGGGAAAGGGACAGTGCAAGATGAATCAGGTCTTGGAATTAGTGGGGAAATAGTACTGAAGTTCGTCAGAAATCTGCCAAACCACATGAATTTCAAGATTTTCACTGATAATTGGTTCACATCTTATAATCTACTTGTTACTCTGAAAGAAAGGGGCTTCCTTGCTGCGGGGACTATAAGAAGTGGGCGGCTGGTAGCTTGTCGTTTTTTAGAAGACAAAGTTCTAATGGCCAAAGGTCGTGGATCCTCTGATATAAAAATAGACAGCAAAAAAAATATTGCTGCTCTCAAATGGTATGATAATAAGTCTAGTCACATTAAGCATCGAACTATATAGGAAAATATCCTCTTGGTAAAGTGAACAGATGGTGCAACAAGAGTAAAACCTATGTAGACATCGAACGGCCAGCAATTGTCAAAGAATATAACATTTCGATACGGGGTGTGGATTTGCATGACATGCTTGTGGAACTATATAGAATCAAAATCAAGCCAAAAAGATTCTATTTGAAATAATATTTAATCTTATTGATACATGTATTGTCAACTCCTGGTTGCTATACCGAAGACACTGCAAACAAAAACAAGTAAAACACATCCCCCTTCTCCAATTCAAATCTCAAGTTGGACATGCGTTACTAAAAGCTGGAAAATCCGACACAAGGAAGCGAGGACGTCCTTCTCAAGAGAATACACCAACTAAGAGACAACTACTGCATCCTGCACCAGTGCGAGATGTTCGATTTGATGAAGTAGGACACTGGCCGCTACATGATCAAAATCGCACAAGGTGCAAATTATGTATAAAGTCTTACTCTAGAATAAAATGTTCTAAGTGCAATGTTTTTTTATGTTTAAACAATAATAAAAATTGTTTTTATAGTTTCCATGTACAAAATTAAATTGTTAATAAAGTGCAATAATAAACGTATTTCCTATTATAGTCAATTTTTTACCAGACATAATTCAGGTACCACCAATGCCAGATGATTCCAAATGGGATCAATTTTTTTTAAGTTTGCAGACTGTAGGATGCAAAATTTTTGAAAAAGCTATCAACAATTATTTTTTCTTGTATCATATTCTATAACATAAATTTTTTTTCAACAAAATTTACTCAAAAAAAATAATTTGGGCTGGAAAGGGTTAAGTCTGGAAGAGAAATTAAAAACTTGGAACAAATATGTGAAAGTAACTTTGGCAGATAAAAGGCAGAATACCATTAAAGACACTGAACGAATGAATCAAACAAGACGATTATCATAAAAGAAGTCATGTGAGCTATTAAAAAAGTTAACGATGGTAAAAAAAAACGTTTTTAAAAGTGATAAAAGGCAAAATATATAAAAAATGTGAAGAAAAAATGTCATAAACACAATTTTAATTACGCGATGCCTTAGTCACTAGAGAGGTTATATTTGCTGTACAAGTGCTTATACAGAGATGTAAATATGTAAAATATGACGTATATATTTGTTTTATCGATTCTTCTTCTTGTGGTGCCTTTCCATTTGACCATAATGGCAATCTGTATTTCACAAACTACAGCTCTGAAAATATGTGTAGTTGTTGTATTGAACCACGTAAATTTTTCAGCTAGGATATCCATCGCCTTTCTATTTCTCTTTTTTTTTCTACTTTTCCTTGTTAATTTAATTGCAGCAATCCATATCTTTCGCTGTTCTTCATTATGCGACCAATGTATTCGATTTTGGCTGTTTTTTATTGTAGTTACCAACTCTTTTCCATTTTGAATTTTTAATAAAACGTTAGTACTGGTTAGTAACTTGGTCTGTATAAGGTATATTCAGGATTCGACGAAAAAGTCACATTTTAAAAGCCTCAATTTTCTTGCAGGATAGCGTATGTGAAAGTCTACGACTTAACTCCGTAGAATAGTAACATGGAGTGATGTAACATCGTAGTAACCTGAATTTTTATGGGTACTAATAAATCATGGCATTTGAATAGCTTAACCATTTTTTAAATGCAGATCTTGCTTTCTTTATACTACATTTGATTTCTAGGGAATGGTCCCAGTTTTAGTAACGGTTCTACCAAGATAGGTGTATGTTTTCACTCTTTCTGTTGGTTGAACATTCACACTGATTCTTTTAATTTGCTGTTCCTTCTTAGAAATCATCACATATTTTGTTTTCTTAATGTTTAGTGAAAGTCCATATCTCTGACTCACTTTTGTGGATTCTATTCATTAACTCCTCGAGGGCTTCATAACTGTCAGCGAATACCATCGTGTCATCCGCGTATCTGATGTGATTGATACATCCTTTGTTAATTCAAATTTTAGCTTCAACATAATCTTCTTAAAAGATTTCCTCAGAGTATATGTTGAACAGTAGGGATGATAGTATACATTCCAGTCGGACTCCACGTTTGGTTTTGATATCATTAGATTGTCATGCCTCTGTACGGATAGAAGATGTTTGATTCCAGTAAATATTGCTAATATTTCGACTTGATGCTTGTCGCGTGCTTGATCGACTATGAAAAGGCATTTGGCAGAGTTCAACATCAAAAGATGATAAACATTTTAAAAGAGGCAGACCTGGATGACAAAGACCTCAGAATAATTTCAGAACTCTACTGGAATCAGACCGCATACATGAAAATTAACGGAGAAGAAACAGATCACATAAAAATACTACGTGGAGTTAGACAGGGATGTATCCTATCGCTGTTGATATTTAATATGTACTCAGAGAAAATTTTTAACGAGGCTCTTTACGGAATAGACGAGGGCATCCTTCTAAATGGTGAAAGAGTAAACAATGTTAGATATGCCGACGACACCATGGTGATAGCAGATAGTTTAGAGGGACTTCAGAGGCTAATGGACAGAATAAACGAGTACAGTCAACAGTACGGACTAAACATTAATACACACAAAACGAAACAAATGATTATCGGCAAGGAGAATATAAACGGGGCTTCATCTGTACATTAATGGGACGCAGATAGAGAGAGTAAAACAGTATTGTTACCTGGGAACTAATATTAACGAACAGTGGAGCAATTTACAGGAAATAAAGTGCCGCATGGGAAAGGCAAGAACGGTCTTTAACAAAATGAGCGCTATCTTCAAAAGTCACAACATATCCCTTGATACAAACATGAGACATTTGAGATGCTATGTTTTCTCTGTGTTGTTGTACGGGGCGGAGGCATGGACGCTTACAGACACCACTATTAAAAGACTTGAAGCATTTAAGAGTGTGGCTTTATAAAAGAATGCTGAGAATATCATGGACAGCAAGGATTACGAACAAGGAAGTTCTAGGAAAAATAAAGAAGAAACCAGAGATTGTGTTTACAATCAAACGCATAAAATTGCAATATCTGAGACACGTTATGAGAAATGATCACCGTTACTCTCTGCTAAGGTCTTTATTGCAAGGTAAAGTCAAAGGTAAGCGAGGACCCGGTAGAAGGAGAATATCATAGCTTTAACTTTATTCCTTAATATGTTTCCTGGTTGATCTTGCGGAGAGATCCAAGTATACAAACATCTTAGTAGTAGTTTGAAGAATGTATTTATCAATTATAAAAGGCGTTTTATATGGTTAAACGTAAACGTAAGCATATAAATATCTTGAAAGAAGTGGGCTTAGCTGATAGAAAATTAAAAATCATATATAACTTGACCTGGTAAACAAGTACACATACCCTGATACAAATATAAACAACCAATACCATTACTCTACTGAACCAAGAAACCGCATAAAAAAAGCAAGACTAGCCTTCGCAAAAATCAAGTCTCTTGGCACCAGAATCTTGGTATAGAGACCTGAACACTTTCTTTTTCATATATTTCTTTAGAAAAGCTCTTAGCCTTCGAGATATAGTATTATAGACTCATCTTTCAGGGTTGGATTGTGTAACTAATTTTGAGGTCCTATGTAGAATGGGCAAGAACTGCGAGATTACTAACAGAATCATAAAGCGCAAAGTAAGTAGAATATCTCGGCCACGTCATGAGAAATAAACAGAGATATGGCTTGTTGCAACTTATTTTCAAAGGCAAAGTATTTGAAAAGAGAGGTTCAAAAAGAAGAGGAGAGAAAGGATATCCTTGCTTTGAAACCTGAGAAAGTGGTTTAGTACGTCTATAACACGAATATTCCGAATAGTTGCAAGAAAAGTTAGGATAGCTATGCTGATCGCCAACATTCGGAAGGATTAGGCACCGTAAGAAAAAGTCTATCAAAAGTAAATTGCAGGCTCATCGTTTTTACTTTAGAAAATAGAACTCACTCACTAAAACACTTTAACGTTATAAACGTCACATCTTTATCAATTTATATTTAAACAATAATTTTATTTTCATTTCTTTATTAATTTATTAATTATTCCTTAACCTGCAGTTTCTTTTTAACTATTTTTTATTCAAAAAGTAGTTGGCGCCCTGTGACTTTATTTTATGTCTTTTCTTTCCGGTAGAATCAATATTTGAATTCTCTCTCTTTCCGCTAGACTAAATATTCTGTTCTATATTGACAGAAGAGCTAATTATTACATAGGCATACGTCCTATGTCATCTGTGCAAATTTCATTTTAGCACCTACTTTCTGTCAATCAACTTTTCTAACGTAGTGAGAATATAATTTTTTGCCTGTTTTTAAATTTATAAAAGAAGACAAAAATTATTATAAGCTTCAGTTTATGGTCAGCAGAATTCTCTTGGGATGACTACTTTCATTGTAATCTATATTCTATAACTCTGACAGAATTCTAAATATTCATAACCTTACTTTTTTTAAACCACGTTTTTCAATTTTGTGCAGTATTTGTTTCATTGAAATTTTGTAAACTGGCAAGGAAGTTAAACCTCTTTTGATGTTCTCTAATACAGGCTGTTATTATATTTTAGTTGTTTGGGTTTATTGGCTGTATTGGAGATTTTACTGGCTGTGTTACCATTTTATTGGCTGTATTATTGGTTTTATTGGCTTATTTAAGAATTTTTGGAACAACCGCAGCTGTCAGGAGGACCTAATCACCTAATTGGAACCAATTGAAACCACACAAGTATAATATGGAATAAGTACGGCTTACAGGGGTCTAACCATCTAATTGGGAGGCCACACACTCACCCATCGATGCCATAAGTATCATCCAAATTTTATTCACTGTAAAGCATTGGCAGGGTTGATTTTTGGTACTTAAATATTGTATTTTTTATATTAAGTAAATATGTCTAGTTAAATAATTGTTTCATTTCATATCAGCTAAGGATTCATGATTTAATTCGTTGTTTAATCCTTTATAGGTCTGTGGTCGATATTTCGACCACTGCTCTTATTAATACTTATAATCTAGTAATTGACATGAAAAGTTACCGAAGTGCAAATTCAGTATTTGTAACTGAATTGTACCCAAAATGAACACCACAGAACAAAATACGGCAACGTGGCAGCAATGTGGTCGATTCGCCAACCACAACCCATCATACTCTGTAAGTTACCGTTGAACGTGATCAACAGGTTTTTGCCGTTTGTAAAAGTTAGAAAAATAATTTACAAAAGATTTATACATCAAACTCAAGGTAACACATCACAGTATATTGGTCTTTTATTATCTATTCAGATTTTATTGGCGCTAAGATGATATATCTTGATTTACTAAACATAACCTCAAAGTAGCACATGCTGATTTTACAATTGTTCTATTAAAATGTATTTTCACTCTTGTTTATTTTAAATCTATACAATTATATTCTTTTTTTACGTAAATCTGACTTACTTGAATAATATTTCCAAGAATTAAATTGCTGTGCGGTAGATCAAGTAATTAAATTTTTCAAGTATTTGTATACAACAATGTACGTATCTTTTGCAGTAAAATGGAACACCGCAATATACTTGAAAATTTACAAAATATGACTCAGGATGATTTATTTGATTACATAGACAGTATTCCATATCAACAAGCCATAAATTCAGATTTTGAGGGTGATTCTGATGCAGAAGATAATCTTTCTATTTCCAACCGAACATCGGTTACATCCAACGTGACTATTACTTCATTGTCTAATAATGATAAGGTTGAATTTCTTGATGTTGATTCAGATGACTCAATGGATGATATAGCTTTCCACCCTCAGGTAAGAACAAATCGCATTTTTGACGACGTCGATACTTCCTCAGGCGAAGACGAAATAGAAGAGAACCAAGAGAACACAGTAAAGTGCGATGATACATATAAATGGAGAAAGAACGCTTCTGATGCACAAAAATATTCGAATGCGCCGTTTACCAGACCATTTGGCCCAGCAAAACCGGTCAATATAAATTCACCATTCGACGTGTTTTCTTGTTCATGAGCAAAGATATTATAGCTAATATAATTACACAGTCAAATCTCTATGCTCAACAACAAAATCATAATAATCTCGACCTAACTGAGGAAGAACTGAAAGCATTTCTAGGGGTTCTTATAATCATGGGGTTTCATAAACTACCTAGTTTGAGACATTATTGGTCAACTGATATTAACATGCACGTGCCAAGAGTTTCGCAAATTTTTACGCAAAAACGATTCTTAAAAAATTCTTCGTTTTCTCCATCTAAACAATAACGAAAACATGGAAAGAAATCAAAATAACCCCAATTTTGACAAACTGTTCAAAGTAAGGCCTTTAATAACAGAACTGCAGCAATGCTTTCAAAAGAACTTTTATACAAGTAGAAATGTTGAGGTAGATGAAATTATGGTTGCTTTGAAGGGGCGAAGTTCTCTCAAACAATATATGCCGAAAAAGCCCATAAAAAGAGGCTTTAAAGTTTGGGTCGTTGCATGCTCCGAAACTGGATACGTGAACAAATTTAGCATATATGAAGGCCAATCTCAATCACAACATGCTAAATATGGTTTAGGCGCTAAAACGGTATTAGAACATTACCAAGTCTCTTGGAGGCGCAAACTACTGCATTTATTTCGATAATTTTTTCTTGAGTTTTCCTCTTCTTAAGAAAATGTTAACCTATGATTTGTTCTGCTGTGGAACTTTTAGAATAAATCGTAAAGGCTTTCCAACACAAATGAGAAAGGACAAAAACAATGAAAATGGGAGAACACGATTATTCATGTCCAATGATATGTCTGTTGTGAAATGGAAAGATCGGGGGCGCAAATGCGTTTTAGTCGGCAGTACTATGCATAATCTACTTAAGATTACTTCAGTTTTGCGAAGAAAACCGAATGGTGAACAAGAAAGTGTTAAGTGTCCAAAAGCCATAAGTGATTACAATCGCTATATGAGTGGAGTCGATCTATTCGATCAACTTCATGCTTCTTATTCAATTTCATGGAAATCCCGAAGATGGTATATGAAGATTATTTACTATTTGATTGATGCAGCAGTGGTAAATTCATATATAACTTATAAGACTACAATGAAAATGAGGTCCATTAAATCCAAACCAATGAGTCACCTATATTTTAGAAGTGTATTGGCCAACGAGCTCATAGGTGATTTCTATAACAGAAAGAGAGCAGGACCTAAGGTAACAATAGGAAAAAAGAAACTGAAGAAAATGGGAGCAACCACTAATTCTGTTAGCGTTGAAAGCACGGTGAGACTAAGCAATGTTGGGAATCACATGCCAGAAAAAGGAACATCAAGACGTTGTGCACTCTGTTCAACGAGAGCAAAGCCAAAACGTTCAAGATTTAAATGCTCAGATTGCCAGGTTGCATTATGTATTTAATGTTTCCATTATTTCATAATAAAAATGTTTAATTGATTTAAAAATTTTATTTTTCTGTGGTCGATTATGGAACCACAACTAGGTACATTTACCAAAGTCAACATACCTAATCAGGCTGTGGTCGAAATTTCAACCACCTAAAAACAACAACAAGGAGTGAAAATAAAATGAAAATACAAATGAAAGTTCAATAACGGATCATTCCTTATCTATAATCTGCAAAGAATTTATTTGTATTACCAAAAATAATTCTGCCCTATAAAGGGTTAAGACAAGACGAATTCACACTTGAGATACTGAGCTAGGCGAAGCATAGACGATAAGTTCCCATGGTTGATTAAGGTATTATTTTTATATTAATGTTTCAATTCTCTTTGGTAGTCCTATCGTTACAACACATGTTTTCTAGTTCATTAACAGTTGAAAAATGTTTGACTCAAAAAACTCTGATTAAATCTTTTAATATTTTGTTTTTATTTGTTGATTTCAAACGTTTAATATTAATACTTCGTAAGAACAGAAATATTACTAAATAAAAATATAATAATAAATATTTTTCCTTAACATAAACATTAATTAAAAATTAATTAAAAACAGCAAAATTAAAAAAGTCTCTCACTCACTAACACTTTATCTTTAATGTATTTTATTTTGTAATGATTTATATACAATAAAGTTATATTTCTACAAATATTTAAAGTTGTGGTAATACTGAAGTTAGTGCGTACTGGTACCACAACATATA
Source organism: Diabrotica balteata (assembly GCA_918026665.1). Lineage (NCBI taxonomy): Eukaryota > Metazoa > Arthropoda > Insecta > Coleoptera > Chrysomelidae > Diabrotica > Diabrotica balteata. The sequence continues at coordinate 124,603,019 of OU898278.1, forward strand.
GCTCGTGCTATATAGAGTCTGAAGAGAATCCCCTTCAATGAGAAAGAGAAAGAAAAAACAACATAGATTACCGGTGCAGTACGATATCTTCAAAAACAGTGTAGAGATCTTTTAAAGTGCAACTACTATACCTCAATACATTAATTATTATTGAAAAGTAACTGTACACAGATTAAAATAAAAAAATTACATATAATAAAATATTCATTTATATTCATTTGTAAAAAAAATACTGAAAATAATAATTGTTTATATACATTTGGGTTCTTTAAACATACACGTTTATTAAGTAACCGTCAATGAAGTGAGTATTATTCAGCCGTAAGGCACCATCTCTTATTGGAGTACTTATCCATACATCCTTAGGCCAATCCGATACACCAGCATATTTTAGTTTAAATCACAAATCTACTATGTTAAACTTATTTTTTTTGGCGAAATTCGATCTATCAACCAACTAGACCACCACAGTGATGTGAGTTCAATTCAACCGCATTGGACCGATAAACATTTATTATTTTCAGAATTTAAACAAAAAGTCACGATTTTACTCATGAAGTTCATTTCGACGACTTATCTTCGGATATCTTCATATTGTGACCTACTTTAACACTTATATTAATATGTTTTGGTTGTAAATATATACATCATTCATTTACTTGTAGCTGCATCTACAATAGAACTTTTTCCACAAAGTAGCTGATATTTTAAAATCAGCTACTTTAGTGGTTTTTTGATATTTACCACATTTCAAATTTTTTTTTCAAAAACTACAGTTTGTTTTATTCGTTTTTTATTATAAATACTTAAGAGTTTCTGCAGATGAAATTGGAGGCTTTTATTTTTTGTTTTTTTATATTTTTACTCCCTCTGGTAATTTTTTACGATAGCTGCCCTAAAACCCTAATTTGATTAATTTTTTAATAAGTCATAGGAAGTAATAATTTTATTTGAAATACTAAGTGAATTTACAAGAATTATAGGAAAACAATAGTACCTTCAAATTAAGACCAACAAAAAAAAAACTTCACCATTTGGTTCGAGAACAAAGGAACAGTTTTAAAATTTTTATTGGCCCCTATACTTGGGGGACCATGGGAATTATGTCTCAAAAGAAACACTGTTGGACCAAGAGAGAAATAATTAAAAAATAATAGAATCTGATATTCATTAGAGATACCAAAAAAATACGATAACCAAGAAAAATATGTTAATGAAATGTGAAATATTTTTAAGTTTCTTTAACGTTTGTATTATTATATTAAGTAGTTATATCTACAGAATAATATCGATATACAGGGTGTTTCAAAAATATATGTCATAAATTTAATCACGTATTCCGAAGACAAAAATAAATTGATTGAATCCAACTTACCTTAGTACAAAAGTGTACACAAAAAAAGTTACAGTCCTTTGAAGTTACAAAATACAAATTGCTTTTTTGCATGATCTTCTAAACTACTTGACATTTTGTGATAAAAATGAGCACATTACTTTCTTGTTGTAAAAGCATTTTTCATAAAAAAGAAACAACAAAATCTAAGCGTACAGAAAAATTTCAGATTGTTTGTGTGTGTCAGTACAGATTTTTAAAGTATGCCAATTAAAAACATCAATTTACTTTTAATATCTTAATTGAAACAATTTATAGGACATTCATTAATATCAGCATATTCTATAACACCAGATAACTTAATTTGCAGTATAGAGAAACAGAAGAAGAACTGTCACATGCTCACCTACATCTGTCAGATTTACCACTAATAAAAAACTCATTGTGCCCAAGACTGAAATGTAGTGCATAAAAGTCCTTCCCCTTTTAAATTTAATGTTTGTTTCGTCCCTTCTAAGTGTTTTCTGTTTTAGTGTGTTTTAAATTGTCCTTAATTGTTTGAATTCTAATATTTTATGTACTTGACTTTTCAATAATCTACTATTTTGCCAATAGAACTTTATCAAAGAGATTTGATAACTACAAGTTGAAAAATAATTGCACACCCACACAATTTGCACATCTAAACTCATTCATTGTCATAAAACTGTCACCTTCATAAAACAATTACTCAATAAATAACACACATTTCATATATATATATATATATATATATATATATATATATATATATATATATATATATCTGGAATAAGTATAAATAACTTTTAATAATACAATGGTATAATGGTATATTACATCACTTTCATTTAACAAACAATCACACACATATCTCTGCTTCATTGGATCAAATCTATCTCCTCAAGAACTTCCCGTTTACTGTCATACAACTACAATAGCAGAATTTAGTTCTCCATTCAACAATACATAGTAGTTTCAACCATGTTCTACCATCTATCAATTAATAGAGTACCGGCATGTAAGTAATGTTTATTTATTTGCTCATTTATTAATTTATTACAATCTAATAGACTATTTTATAACAATTTGTGGGCCTTACCTTGTCTGTTTAAACTTTTAAAACTTTTTATACCTTTTTATTCAACTTACTCTTTTTGAAATAAAACCACAGACATGTAATATTGGCATAATTATTGTAATTTCCAACAGCTACTTTGTTTATCTTTATTAGACAACACCCTAATATGGGTTTTTATCATTTCAGCATTTGTTTAACTTTGTATCGAGACCTGAAGATGCTTTGCATATTGTAGAAATATAATACACAATAAAAGTCCATGGGGTTAAGACCTGGACTTCTGGGTGCCTAAGAACTGCAATTAATTATCACCATTAAAATTGTTGGGAAGAAATAATTGGCCTATTAGATTGTTATCCACAATTCCGCCCAAAACATTGCAGCGTTTTAAATTTTCATATTTAATATCTATACAATAATATAAATTTATTTTTAAAATTTTGTAGTACGCCCTGATTTGTTTTATGCGTTTTAGGAATTTTACAACGACCAAAATATTATGCCGTCTAAGTTGAGATCCTTAAATGCGTAATAACGCTGGAAATATCTGTTTGTTTTTTATTTACTTTTTTTATTTATTTTATTCAAAATCCCCCAATTCGTACGTGTTATTTCCGCTATTTTGAAGTAGAATATTTCAAGTTTTTTTGACGAGATAGGCAGAAAAAAAAGATTTTGTTGTCGTTCGTCATTTAGAACGAGGGTTAAGAGGGATATTGTTTGTTTAAGTTTGTAGACCACAAACTAGCTGTGAGACGTGAGGAGAGGGATTTATTTCTAGTAGAATTTGTAAAATGTAACACAGAGGTCAGTCAAGCAAGAGGAGTCAAGCTAGATCAACCGAACGATGAAAGTCAAGCGATAGCATTTAGACGAGGTAAAATGTAGGAGGCAAATTTTGAATCGAAAGTCGATTCAATTTTTTTGTGTTATGTCTTAAGACCGGTCAATATTTTAATACTCTTTGCATTAAATGCAGTTTAGACAGAGTAATCATCCGAAGATTTATACAGTGTACCGGAGACAAATGGAATTTTTGAGGATGAATATATAGGATGTCCCACCAGCTTTGTTGTCGTTTGCCTGCTTGATCCAACCCCATTTACGTCAGATCTTCGTTCCTGAATATGCAAATGGTTTCCCGTGTTCCAGTTTGAGAATTTGTCCTTGCAGCTCCAATCTCAGAGATTAGCAAGTTTTGTTTCAAAGTTAAGTTGAAAGTTTGTGAATTAAGGTAACAATTCAATATATTATATTTTCCAAGTAATATAGACATTTGTAATAATTGCTTTCATTAAAAATTAAAAGAATTTATTTTGTCTTAAAATGTTATGTTGACATATGACATTTTGCTCTAATCCATTTTTGTTGTAAAACAATTTTAATTTGATTATTATATATAAAAGATAATTCATATATAAGGTTAAATTCTACAGTATTTTCATAAAAAGGATATCCATTAGTCTTTGATAATCTAATTTGGCCATATTATAACCTAGGAACCATTTCAAAATTTTTGTAGCAATCTCTTTTGTAAACAAATAACACGTAAGTTTTTGTTAATTTGTATTATGTTATATAGTATGCTTCTTGTGTAATCTGTATTTTTGATAACTGTTTGTTTGAGACAAAAATAAACGTTTGACTTGTTTGTCTGATCCATTATTTTTGTTTTTATTTAGAAAAGTCTTCTAACCCGCGTATTGATTTTAGGGAAAAAGAATTGTTCTTTTTCCCAGCAGGAAGTTTTCTTCGAAGTGGCGTCCCAATAAAGAAAATAGCTAGAGGTAACCTTGTCTGCCATATTTTATTTCGTTTTTGACCCAGGAGATTTATAATATAACGTAAGTATCCCTTCGTTTTCATTTTGTAGATACCCCAATCCGACATATTTATTTCAACTTATCTACGATACAGCTCTCCAGCAACCCCTGAGTGTCGTACGCATCAGTTTCGATAAGTTTCTTTGCCCTATCTCTACCCCAGTAGTTTCTGTCCCCAATCTTCTACTCTCATGTACTTACCCCAAAACAAGCTAAATAGTTCGTTACAACATTAACTTTGAAAGTCCTTTGGTGATAAGTCGTTTTTTGGCGTGAGGATTTTCTGTCGGCCTAAATGTGCTCGTTATGATGGGTTGTTATTCAATTTTTACTGAAGGTAACCTCGTTGTAAACAAAATATTTCTAATAAAATTATCATTTCGAGTGTTTTTCCATTAAAAACCAATCGCAAAATCCAATCCTTTTAGGATAATCTTAAAAAATAACTCTTGAACCGTTGTTAAGTGATAGGGTTTAAGGAGCTGTTCCTTCAAACGCCTCCAAACCTTACGTGAGGAACATTTAGTTGAGCAGCTATTCCCTTGTACTTGTTCCAGAAACTTCTTCAATGATTTCAAAAATGTCTTCATCAGTTGCATCCATTATTGGTCGACACCACTATTGCCAGCAACTTGCGGTTGGAATGTACCCGTTTCACGTAAACAACGATCAATGGTCAGAAATAATCGTCTATCGGGTGTATTTCGTTTAGGGTATTTTACTGCTTAACGCCTTGCGGCTGCTGCTACTCTTTCCTTGACATTCACCTACTATATTTTTGATAGTTTATTGAAATCATAATTTAATCTGATCCAACTTACCCAAAGTTAAATGCATATCTGTCATTTCATGAAATGTGTAGGCCATTGTAATACCAAAATTTTTAATATAATCTTATACACACAATAATGATAGCTTCAAATTATTTACTATTATTGATGAAACTGTTTGTAATTATTGTATCCGTAGAAACTAATTGTAATTTTATGGCTATGAAAAAACTAGTTTTTCGAAAAGTGATAAGAGACAAAAAAGTTTTAAACGTTTTAGGGTTGCACACCCCCATAAAATTTTTCTATGCATTTAGATTTTGTTGTTTCTTTTGTATGAAAAATGCTTTCAGAACAAGAAAGTTACGTGTCCATTTTAATTACAAAATGTCAAGTAGTTTAGGAGATAATGCAAAAAACAATTTTTATTTTGTAACTTCAAAGGCTGTAACTTTTTTGTGTACAGTTTTGTATTTTTTGTGTACAGTTTTGTACTAAGGAAAGTTGGATTCAATCAATTTATTTTGTCCCCGGAATACGTGATTTAATTTATGGTATACCTTTTTGAAACACCCTGCATTTAAAATCAATATTAACATACTCAAAATTATATTAAAGAAAGACAAACATGGATATAATAAAATATGGCGAATGCGCCGGTTAAAATTATGGCGGAACTATTGTTTTATTAATGATGATTTTTTATACGAGTACTAAACTAAGACCAGATACAAAGAGACATTTTTGACAACATCTGACCACAAAAAGAGGTAGATAATTTAACCAAAAGTACTCTGCTACATTTAAGTTGGTTATCCAAAACAAAAATGAACTTGAAAGAATTTAATGAAAAAAGTATTTGCAAACAATACGAAATAAATTTCATAATTAGATAAGAAAATATTTGTCTTTTAAAACAAGTTTTGTCATGAAACATTACTAATGTTGATAGTCTGATACAGTACTTGTTTTGAGTTGTGTATGAAGCATATGAACGCAGTTTTTTGCATAAATCGCTCCAAAATATCACTACAAATGAAAATTTCACTATGCGTGAGTTTTAAAATGTGGGATTAAAAGTATGAATAAAATACAAAAACTTCGATTTTACCCTCTTTTTCGCATATTTCGCTTTTTTCGCTTTTTTCTCAAGAACTATTGGGTTTATAATAATTATCTTAAAACACAAAACAGTTAAAAAAAGTATTTTTTTTTGTTTATTTTAAAAAATTAATGAAGGTATTCAAATTCTTAATAAGCCTAAAATTTACACGAATTAAAAAAATCCCTAGGCTCTTCTAATCTACGGATTTTAATTTTTCAAAACGGGTCTAAATTCTTGAATGCCTTTGTATATGTAAAAAAATTTAATTATCTAGAAGTTTTAGATTTTGGTTATGAAAATTATCCATTTAAAAAAAATTAGATTGCAAAAACTAATAAATCGAGTTGAATTAAGTTTTGTGTGATGATTGAACATAAGGGTCCTAAGTTTAATATAGAAAATAAACTAAATGTTTTTTGTGTTTTTTAGTATTTTGTCAAAAATAATAATAATTATTGTAAAGATTAAAAACTAGTATTGTCTTATGTAAGATTTAATTACAAAACTTTTATGTCGTTAACAAAAATTTTTCTAAAACCAATAGTTCTTAAGATATATGCGAAAAAGGGAGAACATGTCGAATTTTTTGAGTTTATTTCATATTTTGTATAATAAAAAGTTAAGCCGACATTTTACAACTCACGCATAGTACAATTATTTGTAGTGATATTTTGGAACGATTTATGTAAAAAACTGTGTATATATAAGTCACACCCAAAAATCAATACCGTCTTGACTATGATACTTTAACAGGAACCTACTTTTGTTTACACAATCATGAAGCAATATGTTTAAAATATACACCCTCAACTATTTTTAATATATTTTTATATATTATTAAAGTCTAATTTTGAATACAATATACAAATCTATTTTCTGGTAAAGGCATGGTAAAATTTCCTACTGATAAATATACATAATTTTCACCTTTTATTAGCCCAATATTTTCTCGATAAAAATATATCAAAACTTATTAAATATTTTAACTAATTTTTAACTTCCTGGGCAATAACAAGCAGCGATATCTACGATGTTTTCATTTAAATTGACATTCTAAAGCGATGAGAAACAAGTACTCTATGAAAGGTACTAAACCTTATTAAAATTGCTATAATCTGAAGCAAGTGTAAAGTCCACAATAGGAACAAAGCCATTAGATAAATAGATCATTTAATCTGATCTAAAATATGATAAAAACTCTTGATTTTTTGATAAATGCAGATATCGACCAGATTTTTTGATGCCACATTAACAATTTAACATAACGAAGTGGATATATTTTGAGTATAACTTTTATTTTATTTCGAGCTAGAAGACTAGAATTGTTTTAGGTTTAATCTTACTTATAGCCAGGACAGAGAAAAGGCTATAACAACAGATTGTAGATAGTATATAATTTAAATCCACTTTTAGGAATGTTAAAATGTTGTGAATAAACATTCACAACATAACGTTGGAATGTTGTGAATATTTGTCCGTTATCTTTTAATAATTTTCTGATAATTCTTAGATATGCGTGAAGTTGCTTATTTTTTTTCCAAATGTTTAGGAATTATGTTTAGTCCTAAGTTTTCTTCATTAAGGGTCATAAGCCCAGCACAATTGGATATTAAATATAATTTATATTTTTGTAGCCAATGTAACTATATGAAAGATACTTTATTTCGATATTATTACTATTAGTATCATCATTATGTAAAAACTGGAAATATCAGGAACTGCTACATTTAATACTTTCCAAATCTACTCTAAATCTTATCACTGCAGCTGTTTCGGCTGATTGCCTTTTCACATGATCTATTTTTGGCTTGGGTTTACAAATTTATAGTCTCTAATGAAATAGGTTGAGGAGGGGAGAACTGTTTGTCTCAAGTTGGTCATTCAGAATTATATCTGTTTTTAATTTGTTGATTTACATAGATTCTAACAAAGATAGCTTAAGTCCTTTATTTTGAATGTGAAGAATGTTTAAATTTGTCATTAAAAGAATGATTATGATCTAGAAGGTGAAGTGCGTATGTCGAATCTGTTTTTCTATTCTTGAAAGCAATGTTCTACTATTCGTTTATCAAAGTTTCTACCAGTTTGGCCGATGTAAGTTTTGAGCAGTCGCCACATTGAAGTTTGTACACACCACTATTTAAGGGTTTTTTATTTTGGCTCTTGTTATTTTTAATATATTTGCCTAGGTTGTTATTTGTTCGGAAAGCTGGTGTTATTCCTTTCTTTTTTATGTGTTTGGCAATTTTTGTTGTTATTTTGCGTCTATTTGTCATATGTAATCAATTATTATTATATATATGTAATCAACAAATTAAAAAACACAGATATAATTCTGAATGACCAACTTAAGACACACAGTTCTCCCCTCCTCAACCTATTTCATTAGAGACTATAAATTTGTAAACCCAAGCCAAAAATAGATCACTTGAGAAAGGCAATGAGCCGAAATAGCTGTAGTAATAAGATTTAAAATAAATTTTGTGGAAGTTTGAAAACAAAGTTTTCAGTGTTTTATTGTTACATATGAAAAATACTTTATTTCGATATTATTACTATTAGTATCATCATTATGTAAAACTGAAAATATCAATGTATAGTAACTGCTACATCTAATACTTTCCAAATCTACCCTAAAAAAGATATTCCTAAGGCTCATATTTGTAGGAAAAATCTATGATTCACGGTATGCAGTTGAACAATTAGGTAACCGATTGAATCACGGAGTCTTCTAAAAAAAAATCCTTTTGTTAAGAGGCGTAATAAAGGTGAATCTACAACATTTATATACATTATTTAAAAGTAAAAAATAAAAAGTAAAACTAAGTTTTAGCTTAGGCTCCACTCCAACTAGAAAGAACTGTAACTGGATATTTTACCATGTTAATTATATACAAACCTTTATTTTAACAACAGCCATATTGTTATTATAGTATGTACATATGTTTAAAGCCCTTTATACAAATTAATCACTGCTTTACAACATCAAAACATACAGCCATAACAAATACTCAGATATGACACCAATTCTAGAGACTGTTCATTTAAAAGTTAGATATGCATAGCCTTATAATGTTTATAATGTGGTAAAAATCTTAAGATTGTTTACAATAAGGTCATATAAATACAGCCATTGCAGTAATAGAAGTACCACCAAGAAATGATAGATGGAGGAGCCTATAAAAAAATATTAATGTTTTTGTTATGTTGACAGCTACAGTTATCTAGCATTGACTATCTCAAGTCTCATACTAAACTTGAAATAAAAATTAATTAATAGATGTGTGATGGCTTCGCAATATTAGAACTTGGACGGGAATAAACGTTAAGCACGCACTGAGGGTGGTGCGGAATAGGGAATTTTGATGTAGTGATCACAAACTTCCACAAAAAAAAGATTTGTTAAGTTTAATCGAGATATATACAAGAATATACACATTATAAAAATGAAATGCATAATACAAAGTTTTAATGAAATATGGTATCATCAAATCAAAAAGACCACCAGAGAGAACCACAGAAAGAATTAAGACTAAGTGAGAGCGCTCACCAAACTGGCGTGGCAGTGGCAAGTAGCAAGTAGCACGCATCTAGCATGTTATTTTTAAATGTAACCAATAAAAAAAAATTATTAGAATGAATGACGTCACTATCATTTTGGTGAGCGCTGAATCATTCGTTTTCATTGGTTACATTATGCTAGACGCGTGCTACTTGCTACTTGCCAGTGCCACGCCACTTTGGTGGGCGCTCTCCCTAAAAAAACCGAAAAGTTACAAAATACATAACTTATATTGATAATTGTATGTTTGTGTATTTTATGGTTATTAAAAGAGCCGACAAAAAAAGAAAAATAATTGGATAAACGACCAGGTAATAGACATGATAGACCAACGTAGATAAGCCAAGACAAATAAAGAATTATTAACAATAAAATTAGAAAAAGATAAGAAAGACAAAAAAACTAATAAAGAGGAAAAATGTAAAGAAATATAAAAAAATCTTAAAGAAATGACAGGTCTGCAAAAGCAAACCCACAATATATCTCTCTTAAATAAAAACGGAACACCATAATAACGACTAACAAAAAAATAAAACGATGAAAAGAATATATTAACGAGCTGTGTGAAGTGAATGTTCCCAGGGTGTTCTATCCTGGGATCGATCAACTACCTATTGACATTTTTAAGATAACAGAACATAAGGACATTGATGTCCTAATATACAGTAAAATGTGTTATTCGTGTGACACAAACACGAAGTTCCTTGAAAAGGCGTTAAGCCTAAACAAGATTAAAACTCTGGAAGCAAACAAACAAGAAATGGTTGAGCTCAACATTAATTTGTTTTCCAAAAAGGCGTAGTGACTACCGCACCACAATTTTAGTATCCCACATATTAAAAATGTTCTTAAAGATCGTTCCCAAATGCGTTTACCATAAACTTAATATGAATATTAAATAAACCAAATTTGAATTATGTAAGAGGCGTATGTACCCGAGAAAATCTTTTTGCATTCAATGTACCACTCCAGAGATAGTTGAATATTAATCAAAAATGTACTTACGTTTCATAAATTACACGAATGCTTTGTTCGAAATTAAACGAGGGATACAACAGGGATGTGTATTGTTGCTACTACTATTCGACGCATAGATATACGAAAGAAATTATAAAAAGACCTTTCAAGAAAGAAAAATCTAGAATAAAGGTCTATTCTTATGGTGCCCTATCCAATTAGTGGATATTGGCGACAATTCTGGAATACTCCTCTCGATCTTGTGTGGCTCTAAAAAGTGCAAGGCATCGAGATTTGTCCAATCCCTTATGTTTTTAAGCCATGAGTATTTTTTTTTTTCCGATGCCTCGTTTTTCTTCTATCTTCCCTTCCATAATAAGCTTTAAGAACTGGTACTTGGAATTTCAAAATATATGACCCAGATAAGCAATTTTTCTTCTTTTTATTATTGGCAGCAATTCTCGTTTTTTGCCCATTCTATTTGATACTTCGACATTTGTCGTGTGACCTGTCCAGGGAATTTTAAGTAGTCTTCTGAATACCAACATTTCAAAGGCCTCTAATCGGTTCATCACATTGGTTTTTATGGTGTAGGTTTCTACACCATATAGCAGTATGGAGTAAATGTAACATTTCACAAAGCGATATCGAAGCATTAAGTTGAGGTTGTTGCTTAACAAGGTTTTCATATTAGTAAATGCTGTTCTGGCTTGCTCAATCCTGTTACGTATCTCTATGTCTGGATCTAGATCTTCAGTTATCCAACTACCGAGATATCTGAACTTGGGGATCTTTTGGATGTTCTTGGGACCTTCGTCTTGTCTATATTAATCTTCAAGCCCACTCGTTCTCCTTCAGTGTTTATTCTATCTATTAGTCATTGTAGCGCTTCTTGGCTATCAGCTATTATGACTGTTATCATCAGCATAGCGAAGATTACCAATAGTCTGTCCGTTGATTTTGATTCCATCTTCAGTGTCACTTAAGGCTCTATCGAAAATTGTTTCAGAGTAAAGATTAAAAAGAAGGGGTGACAGAACACAACCCTGTCGTACACCTGTTTCGATTGAGAAATATGATGTAGATTTCAGGCCTACTCTCACAGATGCCACTTGATTCATATAAAGGTTCTTTATGATCATAAGGTCATTTTCATCTATTGAACGTTCCTGGAGCAATCTTATTAATTCTGAATGATTAACACAATCGAATGCTTTCTTGTAATTTATAAAGCATAGGAAGGCATCTTTATGCTGATCTCTGCATTTCTGAAGTAGGACAGTTAAGCTATAAAGTGCTTCTCTTGTGCCAAATCCTTGTCTGAATCCGAACTGTGTGGGGCTAATGTCTCTTTCACATCTGTTGTATCTTCTTGTGTGAATTATCTTTAAGAAGAGTTTTAGGACCTGGCTCAATAAGCTGATCATTCGGAATTGGTCACAACTATTAGCGTTTGGCTTTTTTGGGATTGGTATAAAGGTTGATTAAAGCCAGTCCTGTGGTATTTGACCGGACCCGTTTGATGGTCCTTACAACTTCTGACTTCAATATTTTGGGGGAGAGTTCACTTTTATACTCACTTTCAGAGTTTCTTCTGCGTATATTTGCTGTGTGTAGTTTCTTCAATAAATAAAGGTCAAAGGAACATAAATTAACAACATTGGGTACTGTTAACCATACTGTCATAATAGCAAGCAGCCTCCATGACCTCTTAAGGCTAATTATTAAGATAGTTGAGTACGGAGAAGAATATTGACTGTAAACATAAAAAATCAGTAAACATAAAAAAACTAAATTTATGAGGACATCGAAAACCCAAACTAATGATAAAAGACTGACAATTAACCTAGAACTGTAATATCTAGGACATGCCATGTATGGTGTGAGGTACGACGTACTTCAATCGATTATACAAGGAAAGATGCAAACCAAAGGAAGTATAAGAAGTATAGGAGAAAAATCTCATAGCTGCATAAGTTAAGGAAATGGTACGGATGCACATAAATCAAAATATTCAGAGTAGCTATGATAATTGTCAACATCCTTCGCGAAGACGACGCATAAAAAGAAGAAGTTACAACTCCAACAACTAATATAGAAATGCACAGGATCCAAAAGAACATAAACCACCTTTTAAGGTTATAGCAAACCAAGTCGCTGCTTAACTCCTTATGAATGGAAGAACTACGAACCGATATAAGGACCTAAACATTAGAAGAAGATTGGATTTGTAGAGGAATCTAGAAACTCATTTTACACTAAAAAAACTCCACGATGGTATAAACAGGTAAAAAAACGGGAAGCTGCAGGTGTGGATAATATAAGCAGTAAACAAATAAAGCATCTAGGCCAATGAGCAAAAAACTTTATCTTGTAACTTTATAACACGTGCTGCAAAGCCTGCGAAATTTCAAAATCGTGAAGGAAATCTAAAGTAATAGCCTTTAAGCCCGTACAACCAGGAAAGGACCCAGAAAATCCCAGTAGCTACAGACCTATTTTGCTGTTGAGTAACATTTTTAAACTATACGAGAGACTCATACTCGCCACTCGAATAGAAAAAAATGTCGACATGCACCTGATCTCACAACAAGGAGAATTCAGAAGAGGGCTTTGAAGAAAAACTTATAAACTGCTTTCTTAGATTTGACAGCAGCCTATGACACAGTAAGACACAAAACATTGCTCCGCAAATTATACGATACTCTCGGTTTACATCATCTGAGTAAGGTCGTATATTCCTTACTGCAAAATAGACTTTCGTTATCCTGGAGGATAAGGTAAGTAGGTGAAGAGTTAAACTAAGCACTTCCTCTATGCTAACGATCTTGCAATATGTGCTCAAGGAAATAGATTTGAAGAAGTGGAGGAGAAACTCGAAATTTCCATAAAAATAATGACAATGTACTGCCTGCAGAATTCTTCCCTCTAAAACCCAAGTCTGTACTTTTTACCTTCACGCAAAGGAAGCCCAGCAAAAACTCCAAATTGCGTGGAATAGTAATACAGTAGAACACATATACCAACCTATATATCTTGTAGTAACTTTGGATCGGTCCCTCATCTACAGACAATATTGCATAAAAACGAGAGGGAAAGTACCAACTAAGAAGAGGATACTCAGAAAGCTAACGACAAGTAAATGGGTTGCACGACGTGACGTTTTAGAAACAACGGTACAGGCACTGTGTTTCTTAACTACTGAATATGCGTGTCCCGTTTGGAGCAGATCTACCCACACCACACAAGTTGATACTGCGCTAAGACAAGCAGGATAGTAACGGGGTGCATGAGACCAACGCCACTCTCAAATCCATATAAAGCAGCGGGTTTTGCAGAACCCCTTAACACGTAGAGGCATTGCAGAGCACATAGAGAAAATTAAACAGATCGCGGACAAGCGGCATGTTCTATACAAAGCTCGAACACCACGAAAGCGACTCACCCAGGTTCAATGGATCGGCCAGTCCCTGGATTTTAAAACGTGGAAAACTATAATCAAGATAAGAACGAGGGTCGCCCCAGTAAAATCACACATGGCAAAATGGGGGAAAATCGACCAAGATAATGTGAACTGTGATTGTGGAGAAACACAGAATATAGAACATCTTCTTACAGGCAGAAACTGTTCTCATCGATGTACCCTCAAAGATTTTTGGCTCGCCAACAAAGATGGAACCGACGTAGCCCGGATACGGACGAAATTTTATGAATGACACGTCCGGACACGATAAAGTAAAGTAAAGTACTTACAATTCCCAATAAAACTAAAATAAGAATATAATTAGGTCTAGCAAAAGCACTTCTGGTAATATTCAAAGATCCAATATGATACAAGTTGGTAATAAATGAGCGTGATGAATATTAAGTATTTAGCGGTGGAGACATAGGGGGCAGCAGAAGCATACCTAATGAAGTGGACGGTCAGATAAAAAGCCGCAAGACCGTAAGGATATTAGGGTATTTACAGAGTATAATATGGGGTACAATATATTATACAATATATAATATGGAGAAATAAATATATGATCACTCATAATAACTGACTGGTAAGTCAAATGTGGAAAAATAAAAAAACTTTGACAGCAGCTCTAAATAACGATGTAGTTGATTTTCCATACCATTGCCTTAGAATTTTCAGCAATGATGTTCTTCGTCTACCAGGACCACGATTACCTTGGATCTTTCCCTGAATGATCAGATGTAAAAGATCATATTTTTCAGGGTGTCTCATAATGTGACCGAAGTATTCCAGCTTGCGTTTCTTTATTATATTGACCAGTTGTGTTGTTTGGCTCAGCCGTCTAAGGACCTCCTCATTTCTAACTCTGTCGACCCAGCTTATTTTCAGTAGTCGTCTGTATACCCACATCTCAAAGGCTGTCAAGCGTTTAAGCATAGCCTCAGTTAGAGTCCACGCTTCCACTCCATACAGCAGGACAGGAAAGATGTAGCAAGATGTCATACGAACTCTAAGGTCAATGCTATGATCGTGACTGCAAAGTACGTTTCTCATTTTTACAAAGGAGCTCGGGCTTGTTATATTTGGCTTTTAATTTCTGCGGTTGGATCCCAGCTCTCATTGATATTACTGCCGAGATACACGAGTTTCTTTACTCTGTCCAGTGTGGCATCTCCGACTTTTATACCATCATCCTGTATATAATTTTGTTTGCTAACTATCATATATATTTAGTTTTCTTAACGTTGAGTTTTAATCCATACTGATCACAAGTCTGTTTTATTTTGTTCATTAGATTTTGAAGGTCTTCTCCGCAATTGGCAAGGACTATCTAAAATTGTTGACGGTTACTCCATTCACAATAATACCTTCGGTTGTCTCCATTAAGGCTTCCTTAAATATTTAATAGCTTTAATTCCTTAATAGCTTTTTCAAAATGCTTGTAGGCAAACTGCCTACAAAAGGCAGTTAACATAAAAAGAACCTCCTCCCATTATAAGAAGTAGTATAAAGAAAGTGAAGAAGACGTATTACCAAGCGAATAGCCTTATAAATACTCCACACCTTTAGGTAGGAAAACTTGCCAGTGCGTCTCCAAATTGTACTAAAACTAGAGAAATACATTAGATACTGTTAAATACATAATAAATGTTGCTCACGCCTAAGTTAAAATAAAACAACAAGAAAACAACACTCAGACTGGAATTGAATAACCAAATAGATGTTAAATATTTCTGCATTCATTGGCAACTATAAATACACAACAAGTCATAATCAAATAAACTTGCAATTATTGTCTTACTATTAACATAATTTCAAAATTAAACAAGAGTTCCTTAATAATAAATAGTGAATAATTTAAAAAACAGAGATTGTTTTTAATTAACACTTAAAATTTTTAGATTTTTTATTATTTTTAAACAATTACTTCAAAATGAACAATCTGTAGATTCAAAATATGAAAATGTTTTGGCAAACGATCATTTGGAGCCTTATTCACTTACGGACTGACGTTAGATTGGACCTGATTTGCCGAAGTGGCAGCTGCCACAACGGGTAACTTCGTAATGCACGCCAGATCACCCCTGTAATTTAAGCATGAATTTCCACTATCTAACTACTCTAAACATAGCCAATCATTAATTTATGCATCAGTTTGTGAATCATCAGAAATATATTCCCTAAATTATTAAATAGTTTATAATATAGATCTTTTTCAGAGAAAACCGTTTAAATAATTGATATTATTATAAGATAATTTTACAGTTGAGCGCGTGATTTTTTGATAAAACTAATTTTATCAGTAAACTTTATTTTTAAATAAAAATATTAGGAAGATTAAAACATTCAAGCTACTGTATAATTTTAAAACGTTTACTGAAATTCACTTTCATCCACTTTTCATGTAATTAAAGCAAAAAGAGAGGTAAGTCTAGTACCAAAATTATAGCTCTATAAGCCAATCTACTTAAGGTTTTCATGAGAAGCATTACCTTTACATGAAAATTGATTTTAACTTTTAGAACTACAGATCTTGTTGCAATTATGCATCCAGCGGCTTTATTTGTTCTATTTACTTGATCTGCCTTTTCTGTTTTGGACTTTCCGTAACTTGATAGTGTATCCCTATTACCTTATTAAAGCACTTTTTTTATAAATAAATAAACAGTTTTTGCTAGCACGACATAAATCACAATATATTTAGCTACAATTTGCTTATCATTGTTGCCACAGACTTGCTTGCCACTAAATCAGATCGGCTCTGAGGGTTGCGTTAATAAAAGGTATGGAATCCCCATTCGACCTTCCCCTCTTCAGGTTACATTAGGACAGTGTAACGTTATAAATTAAGTATAATGAATGGATGTCAATTTCTGATCGTACGATACCCATATATGAGTGTTAAGTACCTTTCCAAGCAGACGTTTGCCTACGAATTGGGCAGATGAAACAGTAGAACCACACTGCAGGAGTATACCTGGTATATAAAAGGGTTTAAAATTGAAGAAGGGTCGGGTACAGGAATATTTATTATTGGTTAAAATTTAAACTTTCTATTCCTGTGGAAGAATATACCTATGTAATTCAGGCAGACATTTCTGTAACCTTGCTATGTGGAAGGGAAAATAATATAAGGAACTTCAAACTGAAACGTTTCGATATAAGTGCAGGTAGCCTTACAGCCATCGGGTCTCTTAAAAGGTCTTAGACATACTCTAAACTGGTATCGGTTTGCTGAAAGAAACTTGATAGACTGGCCGAATATATCAGTATTACACTGGAATGGGTTTCAGGTTACCGGGAACACACGGCAATAAAGAAGCTGATGGGCTTGCCAGAAGAACATCAGCTACAAAATATTTCGGTCAAAGCCGGTCGTGGGAGTGCGAAAAAGCACCATCCACGACCTGAAAAAGCCTGGACCCAAGATCAACATAACCCTCACCGAGAAAATATACTCGGTCAAATATACGGCAAACTGTATAATAAATGTAAGTATGTAAATAGGGCTTAAGTACTGTAGAAAACAAGAAGAAATCAGCTTAAAGTCATAACGGGCTTTCTTACTGGGCGTATGTCATTTAAGAAACACCTGTATACAATGGGACTGTTTTATGTGAACTTGGTTTGTTGTGTAACTGTAAGAACTCTTGTTCTTCCTTCTCTTCTTCGAGAAATAACATATTGCGTTAAGTTTGCGAGAAGTCATTTTTCTAAATGTAAAACCTTTAATAGAACAAACTTGGAACTAATTTTTAAACATTAGCGCAACAGAATCTATGTATGCCATACGACTCTAACAAACCGACTCACCCAAAACTGCCGTGAGTCGAGTACAACAGATTCTGCCGTACGTGTATGCCGTGCGCTGAGCACTGTTCTAACAAACCGTAGCTTTAAGCTACAGACACTGTAGCAGAAATCTAAAACAGTAAACGAAGTGATACAAAATATGTATCACTTCGTGGTATTATGTTGTAAGCGAGAAACACTTTTTGAATACTACCAAGTTAGTTCAAAAATATATAGTATCTATCCACTAGACCTGTACAAGCCCGTAAAAGGTTCCAGGATCCTGAAGTGGGTATTATGCATAAATGGAAGGTGTGCAACAAACCCACTGGGTTTAGTACGATCTGAAACAGGGGTGTTTTCCATGGAAAAAATTATTATTATCATTTTCAGGATACGATTGCTATTGTAGAAATAGCTTTTATCAGGAAATAGTAACAATTTTACTATAAATTGATTTAGTTGGATACAAATTTAAACGTGGATTTTAATTTTCATATTTTTCTAATTTAAAAATATAAAAATAAACTGTTTTTGATATTGACAAAAATAAGGCTACTTTAATCTTAAGTATACTATTTCGTACTGTATAATATCTTATCTCAAATAAAAATCAACATGTATTCAGTGTTCCAACTAATTACTGTATAAATTAAATCAATTTATGATAACTCTAGTTTTGACCGAGAGTTTTACTATGCCGCGATATCTTCGGTTATTAAGGTTAAATGTATAAGTACCAGAAATATATAGGGTTTGCCACTCAAAAGATTCCACCTTGATATTTGGCTACATTTATTGGTTTTTTTGAAAATGCTAAAATTGGTGCATTTTTATTCCAAATAGGACATGATTTAATAATATCTCTTATTTGTCAACCCCTTTTCCTTCCAGTAAAGCAAAACTTTAATTTTAAATAAGGAACATACCTACCATCATTGTGGCACATCGTTAGACAAATTCGCTGGAGAACTCAGGCATCTGTATATACTGTAATAAAGTATTACACATCTTAAAAATCAAACGTTGAGCCTATGTTTTGCTAGTGGTAGTGGCACATTTTTCTGCTACGTCAATTGTTGGGCTATTAATTTTGAAACAAAGTGTAAATGCAGAACTACATTTAGAATTAATAGAATAGTAGACACAGTTAATCCCTTTTTGGTAGATATAATCGTAAATAGTAATAGGTACTTAAATGATTTGTTTTTCCAACAACCAGGCGTACCTCCGCATTACAGCACAAATGTTAAGCGTTCTAAGCAATGGATTAGACGAGAGGTTTATGAAATGACCAGCAAAATCCCTTGATTTAACTCCCATGGACATTTTTGTATGAAGTTATTGAAAACAGCAATTTTATAATTGTATGGGCATTGGTGATCATTTTGAACATTTTATTCATTTTATTTACATTATATTGAATACATATTCTTATTATTATTGCAAATTTTGCTTTAATGTAGTTTTTGACGTAACGGGAAATATTTTAAATTTACAAGCGAAACATAGGCGTTACATATTTATTTTTTAGTAGGTGTACTACTTTCAATAAATATATTGTTTTACAAAAATATTAATTATTGTAGAAAAAACATCTAATGATAGACTAGACATGGTATATTTCCTATTTAAAATAAAAGTTTGTGGTACCGGAAGGGGGCAAATAACAGATAGGTATATCGTTAAAAGCTATAAGTCCTTTAAGGAGTAAAAATCGACCTGTTTTAGCCTTTTTACAAAATCTAATAAATATTGCCAAACATTAGGATGGACTCTATTGAGTGATTAAACCATGTATTTATATGTACAGAAATATCCGCAGACTTTATTTTTATATTGAAAGATTTAATATTTTACAAGAATAAATTGAAAATAAACTTGAATTATGTTTAAAAAAAAATTAATTCCTCTTTAGTTTTCTTAGGTGCATTTACTTTATATAATATAATAAATAATTGACTATTTCTGATGTTTCACCAAATGTACTGTATTAAAAAATATTGTTAAAAATTGATAATTTATGTGTGCCACAGTAATAAATGTGGATACACTTGAAATTATGAGAAGCCATGCGCAAGCGCATGCAGCTTTCTCACCTGTAATTAAAAACATTACCTAATTAAAACACAATTTTTTAAAAATATTAGTTATTAATTTTTATGTAAATTTAAAGTAACAATGAAAAACTAACATTTATTGGCTTCTATTACAATCTATTGTAAGTTAACATATCTACTTACGTACATGATGTATCCCCGACTTTTTATTTATTTTAGCATCGGCAACCAGAGCCTGCTGTATTCTGGTGATGTGTTTGCCATTTTTTTTATTAAGTAGAACGAGAGCTGCTTCTTAAATATTTTTTCTTGTATTTTTCTTGATCATTATTGATGCGTCTTCCACTGTACTCTTTGTTTATTGTAGACCCATGTTTGCATATCTGGGATTTATCAAATTCTATATTTTTGTAGTATAATTTATGCCCATTTCTCCTGACACTAATTGATCTTGCGGTTTTCCCCACATAGAAATTGTTGCATTTAAAGGGTGTAGAAAGGGGTTAAAGGTTATAGATGTAGTTTGTATATTTATTTATGTGTTACGTTGGGTTTTGGACAGAATAGATCTCAGTGTCTTAGTTGTTTTATATGCTGTGTTATTGTACTTATTTCCTATCTTTTTAACTTTTCGATAAGCCCTTTACACACATAAGCCCTTACATGTTTTTATCTTTAAATCTCTTCTTGTGAACGTTTTTGGACTGCTTGAGAGGTTTAGTTGTTCCCTTTCTTCAATTTTGTGAAATTCCTTGTTTATAAATGTCAATGAGTAATAATTTTTGGTTAAAACCATTAGTAAATGCATTTTTAGGACGAATATCAATTCAGAATAGAGAACACGTAATTATCTCTACCAGACAATGGGTTCTTTGTCTTGTTCGTGTACAGTTTTTGTTCGAAATCCTCCATGAATATATCTGCTAATAATAAAGATAATGATATAAGTATCTAAGAGAAGAAAATTTGTGCATTATTACGCCACTCGCCTTTCTGGTTTTGTCTATTGAATAAATTTTTTTTCGTTGACTTAACTTAATTGGTTGGATTGTTAAAATACTTTAGTAATTGTAATCTTCGTTACTCAATATTACAAATATATTGAAACTTCAACAATATTTCGAAGCAACTAGGTAATGTTTTATTACAGGAATACTAATACATAATTAAAATATTTATAAGTACTCACCTGTAAGGTATATCACTGAGATTACTTTGCGAATGGGAATGTGGTACTTTGGTGTCTTTAACCCCTGAGATGGCAAGTTCGTGAGCGGATCCAGAGAGACTTCTGTCGCTACCTCGACGTTTTGAAAGCGCACCGCACATCACTACTGTTCCTTGCGACGGTTGTTGTTGAATGAGCTGCTGATTGGGCGCCGTACTGGTCGAAGCTTTTTTCTTTGTTTGGCCGAACCCAAAAAAACTAGAGAAAAGTAGGAAATTAAAAATAGGTAATAAACAGAGACACGTATACTTATATAAAAATATGTTAAGACATAAGGTATAGAAATCATTAATAAAACGTAAGTTAAGTTTGTTACATAATCCCAGTGTAAAACGATATTAAGAACAATTAAAAATGTTGGTAATATCCTAGAATAAAATATTTTCTATATTTCATACAATAATAAAGAATATTAGAATATAATATATATATATATAATATATATATATATATATATATATATATATATATATATATATATATTATATATATATATATAATCAATAACCCATCTACCCTAAGGTGTTGGGTGTACAGTCTCTTTTTAGGTTTCATATACAAACTTAACACAATTCTTCTTGTTGCTTGCCAATTTCTTCGCTTGCTCCTTGGTGACTCCTCTCCTGTCTATAATGGCGGCAATTTCATCGTCCCAGGTCTTCATGGGTCTGCCTCTCGGTCTTCTCAAGGTTCTTCTCGCTTCCCACACTTGTTTCACTTGGCTTTTTTTATCCATCCTTACCATGTGACCGTACCATCTCAGTTGGGCTTCTTCAATTTTCTTCTCTATTGATTGGACTTTAAGACGTTCTCTTATTTCATCGTTTCGTATCCTGTCTATTCTGGTCACCCCTAGTACTCTTCTTATATACTTCATTGAAATACTTTGCAGTTTATTTTTTTAGTCTGGTGGTGAGCGTCCAGCTTTCACATCCAAATGTTAAGATAGGTACAAAAACTGTTTTGTAGATAGCTATCTTTTCGTTTTGGGATACTTCTTTTTTCGATAGGAATGTGCTCTTAATTGCGTGGTATATCCGGGAAGCGTTTGCTATTCGATTGTTTATCTCTGCTTCTTGTGTACCCCTACTCTCTAGTTGCACTCCCAGGTATTTGAAGGTTTCGACTTGTTCTAAAGTATAGTTATTAATTTTAATGTTTGTATGTTGGTCTGTCTTCCCACATACCATGACCTTGGTTTTACTTTCATTAATTCTCAGGTTACGTTTTTCAAGTTTACCTCTCCATATTGGGAGGTTTCTCTTAAGTGCGTCCTCGTTTCTTCCAAATACAACGAGGTCATCTGCAAATGCGCACTTTGCTATCTGTATCATTTCCAGCGTTCTATGTCCAACAAATATTCTCGATGTTTCTTCTCTAGTTTCCTTCATTACATCATCTAGTACAATATTGAACAGGATAGGGCCTAGTTTTCTGAGTTTGCTGTCTACTTCTCTGTTTCTTAGGCTTTTCTCTATTTCGGTTCGCAAGGTTCTATCAAATGCTTTTTTGAGGTCTATGAAGGCTTGGTATAGATCCGTGCTTGTATTTCTTGCATTTTGTATTAGATGGTTGAGTGTAAAAATATGGTCATGGATACTTCTTCCTTTCCTGAAACCGCTCTGTGACTGCTCCAGCTTATGGTCTACTTCTTATTGTAGTCTTTTCTTGAGTACTCGTTCGTAAACTTTAAAAGGGATACTCAGGAGAATTATACCTGTGTAGTTGCTGCATTCTCGTCTGTCACCTTTTTTTAAAATGGGTAGAATAACGCCCACTTCTCAGTCTTTTGGGATCTTGTTCTCATTCCATGCTTTATTGCAAACTTTTCTAAGCATTTCATTTCCATTTTTTTCCCATATTTTTTAGCATTTCCGCAGTTAACTTATCATAGCTCTCTTATTTGTTCTATTGTTATTTCGTTTTGGTGTGGGTTCTCAGATGGGTTTTCTTTAGTGTTGTCTATTTCATTATTATATTTATCTTTATTACTATAGATAATAATAACAGAAATACCAATCTTAAAAGTCTAAGTTTGTTGAACCTCCGAAAAAACCAGGAGCTAAGAAAGGTGAAAAATATCTCAAGAATCATATCCTAAAACTGTACGAAAAGATAATCGATAAGAGAATTTAAAAGCTATGTGAGAGTTAAATTTCCACTAACGAGTTCAGGTTTATAAATGCTGTTGGTATGAGTGAGCCTCTGCAAAGGCAAATACACTTGCAAATTTAAAGGAATGGGTTACTAATGGTATTTCTTCATATTTCTATTTTCTAGACTATATATAGATAGCTTTGAGTGCTTTCAAAACAATTAGATTTTAAGTGTCAAACCGTTAAACTAATTATGTTGTGTTTAACATTTTAAATCCGTTTTATCTATTCATATCAATTTAATTTGTTTGAAGTTATTGAAAGTGATTTTTCTTTTGATTTATTAACTCATACATACAAAACAATTTTAAAAGATTTTTACACATTTAAGCAAGAGTCTTTGGTGGAGAAGCTGGAGCGAAAGGTTCGTCAGGATCTTGTCGTCTATAAATACCTCATGTTCAAGGTTTGAACTGCTACGGCATTTGCTTTTCTACAGTTGTTAAATGAACTCCTAGATCTTCCAAAGTTGGAATATCATTTTTAACATCGTCCGTTAAAAGCTCCCTTTCTATTTTTTCCTAGTGCATATACCCAATTGGCCAATTCATTGAGAATTTCTGTGTTAGAGTAACACGAAGTTGGAAAAGTGGGTCCCAACGCATTGTAATTTTCAGATTGAAACTTGTAGGAGTCTTGGGTCAGGATTACTTTTATCCATACCACTTAAGAGATGAAGAGTCTATTGCTAAATGTATCAAGTACTCAAATGTTGTTGTTGACCTAGTAGGAAGAGACTGGGAAACGAGAAATTTTAAGTTTGATGATGTGCATATAGATAGTGCAAGACGGCTAGAACGTTTAGCAAAACAGGCTGGAGTTGAGAGATTTATTCACCCCTCCTCTTTAAATTCTGTTGAATTGTTTTAATCAGTGGTTCTATAAAGTTGAAAGTTGTATCGTTTTCTCCACACTCCATTGGATTCAGTGCTTTATAGATTCGCCTTAGTATTTTACTTTCGAAATATCTTAACATGTTTTCATTAATTTTTGTTAAAGTTCAGGTCTCTGAACCATATGTTAGGACTGTGCGTATTACTGTTTTGTGGAGCTTTATTTTTGTATTTCTCGAGATAATTGTATATTTAAGGAGATTAAGTACATAATAGCATCTGATGGCCGTGCAAATTCTGCGGTTTATCTCTGCGGTAGTATGATTTTCAGTGTTAGGGAGCGCTCGCAGGTATACAAATTCGTCTCAAGTCATATATGAGTGGCTTCATATCAAAGACGGACATTTGCAAAAAAATAAAAATTTAGTTAGAAGTTGTTTCTTATAGAATTTTTCCTGTTCTTTCCAACGGTGATAATAGTTTCCTTCAAACACGGACGCAAATATGTTATTTTCGACTTTAAAGTTGAATGTTTGTTTTAAAAACGGACTCCTGTTATGAAGGTTTATATCAAAAATGGACATCTCCCTAACAGCCAATAAGAATGCTGTATTGTGATCACATGACTGCGAGATCAACAATGGCCGCCACTCCTTTCAACGTGTCTGATGTGAATCGTTTTATTTGTGTTTATTACTAGTTTAAAACTGTTTTTTGTGCAAATTATTAGTTATAATTGGATATTCATGGAGTTAAATATATCTGTGAGTCAAGGGACGACTCGTAAGAGGAAGAGCGATCCCGAAAAATGGAAACGAAACATCCAGAAACGGCAAAGGTAATTCTAATCATTGAACTCAATCATGCACTTAAACTTTTAATTGCTGTAAAAAAGTGTCAACACTTGGATGGAAGTTTGATATGGTAGAAGTTACTGTATATATTTATCCGAGTTATGAATAATTTTTAAGTAATATGATAATGTCTGATTTTAAAATATGAAGCTTGAAAGTTGGCTGTAAAAACATGGCTTAGTACCACTTGTTAAAGTTTTTCAAAAAATTGAGAGATTCCTAATGAAAATTCTAGATAGATAGATAGATCTTTATTTAAATAGAAAAACCTAATATACATACAATATAAAAAAAGTACACTATAAATTTTTGATATGTTGTTTAAGCAACATTTTGAAATTATTGAGGCTAGTACATTTTTTTACAGCTGCAGGTAACTGATTAAATTTAAGGAAGCTTTTAAAAAAGAGCGAATTTATCGTACTTTTATACATAGTTCTACCTTTTTTATTTAGTCTATTCACTAAATTAACTAGAGTTTCAATTATTTTCTCTTTTTGTATGTTCATGCAGGTACTCAGCCAAAGGTCTTCCTCTGTACCCCACCTGTCATCACCGAGTTGGATACCAGTGCCAGCTTTTAACAATGCGTGATGTCATAGAGTTCCACAAAGCCTTTTACTCCATCCCAGAAAAAAGCAAGCAAGATGCGTTCATTTTGAAATACTGTCGGACTAGCCCACCCAAGCCCAAAAGAAAGAAGCTTGATCCTATAAAGGGAAAAACCACAATCTTCCAATATTCGGTTGCAAACCACGCTGGCAACAATCTCAAAGTTTGCAGGGATGCTTTTCTCAAAGTGTTGCAGCCTATTACTAAGCATAGAATTATAGGAGTGTTTCGAAATTTCAAGAAAGGTGTATCTCATGTCCCAGTGGAAACCCGAGGCGGAAACCACAAGGAAGTTAAGTTTGCTCCGAAAAGACAAGAGGTAAAAAAGTTTATTTGTAGTTTTAAAGCTATTGAATCGCATTATTCACGACATCACTCATCACGTGTCTACTTACCATCAGACCTGAATATCGCCAAAATGTGGAAAATGTTCAATTATGGTAAAGAAGAATCTGAGAAAGTTACCCAGGGATTTTTCAGGAAAATATTTTGCTCAGATTTCAACATTGGATTCTCTTGTCCTAGCATGAATGAATGTAGTACTTGCATAGAATTACAAAACCATATCCAAGTAGAAAAAAGGGAGGAAGAAACAAGGTCTCTAAAAATAAAAATGGAGTTACACAAGAAACAGGCCCAAGCCTTCTTCCAACACCTGCGAGAAAAACCACAAGGATGTTTTATTTTGAGTTTTGATTGTCAGAAGAACCTTGTATTGCCAAAAGTGACTGATCAAAGTGCGTATTATTCTCGACAGTTTTATTGTTATAACCTTGCACTAGTTAAAGGATTGTCAAATGAATCCCTGAATCCCAGTACTGTCTCAATTTATTCCTGGACAGAAGACGAAGCAAAAAAATCATCCAACGAGGTTGCTTCTATTGTATTCAATGAGTTGAGATCAGCTGATCTCTTAGGATATGACTCCATTCGTTTGGTGTCTGACGGGTGCGCGGGACAAAATATGAATATAAATATTTTAACTATGTGCTGCAAGTTTCTGGATAGCTATGCTCCAGCAAACATACGGAAAATTGAAACAGTCTTTCCTATAACCGGGCACTCATTTCTTCCTGCCGACAGAGTATTTGGGATGATAGAGAAAAAATTTTAAAAAATCAACACAATTGTGACAAAAGAAAAATATCATGAAATTTTTAAAAAATTTGGGACGATTAAGTTGATTGGAAGGGATTGGATACCGTTGGACTGGAAACAAGAAGCGAAAAGTTTTATGAAAACAGCGGCTCAACTTCATTTCAAAATTTCCACCTGCCGGCGAATAGTTATTCGGAGAACTAAATTGGAAAACATAGTTGTGAAAGGAGAGATGGCTAACAACGTTAACACTGGTGCAGAGAGAAAAATTTGTAAGGCCAACTGCACTATTGGGCAGATCAACCCAAAAGAAATTCGTATTGGTGTGCCCCTGAAAGCAGAAAAGGTTAAGGACGTAGCAAAATTGCTTGAAAAACATTTTGTAATAAATTGGAGGGAGAATGATACTTTGCAGTAGTACAAAAATATAATGCAAGCAGAACCTGAAATTTCGGCTGAATGTGACGATTCATGTGAGTGTGAAAATAATGATCATACTGATTTTGATGGTGATCTTGTGTTAATTTCAATTTGAATCTTATTAAAGTTTAAAAAATATTTTATAAGTTCAAATATTTTACTTTATATATTTTTAGTTAAATTGCTTTTTAGGTAGGTACTAACTTGAATAAAACATTACTTAAAAGATTACTTTTGAAGCCTTCACTAAAATTATAAGAAGTGAGATTTTTATAAAAAGAATAATAGCAGCTGTGTACAAAAAAACCAATTTATCTCCATTTTTCTTGCATGACACATGTCTGTCTTTGATATTAAGCCACTCATATTCCAATTAAAGCTTCCAGACTCCAGAGACGTTGCGTGACTACAATTTGGTCGAGAACATTAAAATTGGAGTAATAATCAGTGTAGTCAACTTCTCTTTAGCGACGAGAGCAATTTCTATGTCAATTGCATCGACGGTAGAGAACTATTGTATCGACGACAAGAAGAACAAAATGCATCTTTCGATTTTACTGCGACCGTATCTTTTGGTGGAGGTTAAATTTTGGTTTGGGGAGGTACTCGTATATGTTTGGGTAGTAAGTAACGTGATTGATGGTGGAGCATTAACAGCACATAGGTACATCACAGATGTACCAAGACCAAACACCAAATTTTTTGCACCAAACATTGGAGAAAATTTTATTTTAATGCTGGACAACGCACTCACACGGCACAGGCTGAGCAAGAGACTTCTTGTTATAAGTGGGTATAACAACAATGAATCGACCAGCGTAACCTAGAATAAACTTAAATAGCGACTAAAGAAGTAATTTATGAGTTATATACTAGAATATATTATAAAAAGTATTTATATGAGGGCATTCTTAAGAAATTAGCATAATAGTTTATTTAAAAAGTTTTTATTTTGCAATGTATTTGGTTATTTTGATAGTTATGATATTATAAATAGATTAAGATGAGTAAATTTGTTATATTGGGACATTTTGTGAATAAAAGTTCTATGGGACAGTGAATCCATCTGAAATTGAACAGAAAGTGGCCATTTATTGAAATAATAATTATGGATTAAATTAGTGTTATTTACTAATTTAAGATGTTTAATTTATATTTATGTTTTCATTCTGATCTGAAAAGCCCAAATTTCCATAACAATTGAAATAGAAAAGAAAAGAACTTTCTAGAAGTTTAAAAATAAGATGTCAAAAAGTCTAAATATATCAATGATATTATAAATAGAAAGAATCTAACCTCTTTTCGTTCGAGAATTTTCGCGAACATTAAAATATCTATAAATACGCTGTCACTTTGACCGTAAAAGGTGATTAATTATTAAGAAGTCAAACTGTCAAAATTATTCATTTTTGAAAAAGGTCAAGTTTTTGTTAAATTTTCATAGAAAAGAAATCAAACAAACAATAATATATAAATTATATAAATATATAATTTATATAAATATAATTATATAAATAATAAAAAGTCAATCACAATAAAGAAGAAACTAAATTTTACACAACAATAAATTTTAATAAGAAGAAAAATAATTTAAAATGGTGGAAGCTACTAATTGAAACATTGTGGTCTATTTAGGAAAGCAATTTCATAAAAAGAAGGATAACCAGAGGCTGATGACTGAGACATTAAGTGGCGATTAAAACCTTTATTTTGAAAATACTTTCATTTGGGCATTCAGTGACAGAAAGGCATCAAATTTTGTTAGTGTAATTTAATTATTGTAATAAGAACTTTACTAACTAGAAGAGCATACAAACTAATTCTTTGACAACCGCGACAAAAACCCATATAATATATATGTTATTTAAAAATGTTCATTGCTCATAATACAATCAAACAAAATTACATAGCAATATATATATATATATATATATATATATATTATATATATATATATATATATATATATATATATATTGTTATGATATGTAAAATCGAGAAAAATATTGGTTTGATTAAAATATTTCAAAGTTCAAAAACATTAATATAATTCAGATAAGTAGGATAATACCCAACAAACATTTCGAAGAAGGAAAGTCTTTAAATTTTTGGATTTCCTGTATTAAACAAAATGTAGGCTATGCATAAATTATTTTCTTTGTTATATATACTTAAGTGACCCGCATAATTTTAAGTGACATCCAAAGACAATTGAACCGGGTTTTCCAAATACATTAATGCAGTGATTAAGGACAATAGAATAGATTTTAGAAAGAGATTTTTGTTAGTTTTTAAGAATCGTAGAAAAATATTGTTTGTAAATAAGTTTTAGGAAATTTTATAATTATAGGTAAAAATTTGTTTGTTATCGAAATGAAAAAATGGGGAATTGTGACGAGCTTTGATTGGCGGAGATTGAAAAAGGTGGGATAGGTATGTAGGAATGAAAATTTAGCTAGAATTTTGAGAGAGAAAAGATGATCAGTTGGTTTCCAAGGGGCAAGGCGAACGGCCGTTGTTTCTCGGGTAGTTTTCCAGAGGTAGGAAGCAGTAGCAGTGAAAGTTTGTGTTTTCGTGTAGTTAGTGTATCTGACAGAAGCTGATCCAGTAAAAGATTGTAAGTCATATTTTTCTACTTATATTCGAAGAGTCACTGTTCAGGCCAACGAGAGATTTAGTTTATCGTAAAGAAAAGATATTCCAAGAGTCATTTTTCACTCAGGCCAACGAGAGATTCAGTTTATTGAGAGAAGAAGAAGCTAGCATAATTTGTACGATTCGTGCATTTGAAGGAGATCATTAAGGACGATAAACTTGCAATAATTTGTTGTAAGATTGCTGATTACCTAGGGAGCGGCAGAGAGTAGATAATATAGTCTGCAAGGAACAAGGATTTGGACCACTCATCATCAGAGAGAGATAGTTTTGTTTTCTGCAGTTTTTCTTTTATTGATAACACAATTTTTACACTTAATTTAGAAAGGATATAAATATTTTGATTGGAGATTTAGAATAATATTTGGGATTTTGAGATTTCAACTAATATTGTTTGTACCATTAATTTTGAAGGTTCACGTACGTAGAACAAAATTTTGAGAATCATTATATGAGATTTTGTTTATTGAAAACATTTGAGTGTGAATTATTTCATTATTTTTATTTCAATATATAGTGTTTATATCATATGTGTTTTTTATTATTCCGGTATTCTTTGGACCTTACCTTTCACATGTAATAGCATAGATATTGAAGCACGAATTTAACCCTGAGATAAGAGAATTAAAAATTGTGATAGAGTCATAATCATATCATTTAAATAATTTTAATTAATTAATTAATTAATTAGCTAATTAATTGCTTGGCGCACCAAGACTTGAAATATCACAATAATATATATATATATATATATATATATATATATATAATATATACACTTCTATATATATATATATACACTATAATATATTATATATATATACACTATACACTATATATATACTATATATATATATACATATATACGACTTCACTAATACTAAAATACTGTGCAAACAAAAAAATTATCATAAGCGTTCTATCCTTGAAATGTGTCAAATTCTTAAACATCCATCATCCCTAAATAAAAGAACCGACATCGACAACTTGAGCCAGATATATCACTCTCTCATCATACACAACAAATAATAATTATAAAAAAAAAAAAAAAAAAAATTACAAGATAGTAACTTCATTCCCCTTCTTCTTTCCCCATTTTCAAAATATTTTTTTTTTTTTTTTGTAGAAAAAAATATTCCTTTTTGAAAAATAGGGCTGTCCCCGTTCTGCTTACTAACTTTTTTAATAATTGTACCTCACTGCTTTCCGAAGAAACACATGGACGACACATACCTACCACATGTGCAAATATAGCCTAAAACCGATAGAAAACATTCCAAGAGATTATTGTGTTGGGTCTTCGAAAGAGCTTACACCCACATTGAGATGAAGCCATCGGTAAAAATTAAATAAACAATAGTGCTGTTTCAGTTTTTTTCCTGTGTGTTTTTTTTTTTTTTTTTGTTTCGATTCGATCGTTTAGTTGTTAAATTTTTTAATGTTAAGTTATCGTAGAGTGTTTTTAACATCTTTTACAAAACCTACAAATTGTTTTTGTAAGTATGAACCCTTTTGGTTATTTACTTATATTTTACATCGTTTTATTTTTATTTGTAGTGAACTGATGATGCTTTTGAAAACTAAAAAGCGAAACGTATTCGATTAAATCAATGAAGTAGTTGACGACTTTCATTTGCCTATTATTGACCGATACAACCTCTGCTATTCAACTATTGAATATTTTTTTTTATATATATATATATATATATATATATATATATATATATATATATATATTATATATATATATTAAGTAACTTACCGTTTCTTTTGTGAAGGTTGTATTCCCGTTGCTAACAAATTCTTGTAGTATTCAGACCGAATAAACCTAGGATAACAATCTTTCTTTAGCAACAAAGTATATACATGTTCTTGTGCGGCGTCGAAAGTGAATCTACTGGGTGATTTCATTTCTTGATGTACTCTTTCCATCGTCTTGCCGTCTATGTTAATTTCGCAAGGAGCACCAGGAGCCAGAAATTCCCTAAAATAATATCAGGTTAAGATTATATTCATTTAAAGAGTGTGTTTCTAAACAATATTTAAAAACGTAGAATGAGAATGTATTTTTCTACTTCTTGTAGTTAGTAGTAGAGTAAATCTCTAGATTAAGTTTACATTTTTAGAAACAAGTACGTGCATATTACTTATTGCAGAATTTACAAGTCATTGTGAAATAGGTGAGAATTGTCTAACTTAACAGGTATAAATTGCATGTAGAAGCATTTAAGTATGCTTAAGAATGCATAGTTTATCAAGTCAGTCAAAGATCACTATTTTTTGCAATGGAAATCCCCTATAGTATTTATAGTATTAATTATTTTAAGAATAATATTATATATACTTACTCAAAAATTTCCTGAACTTTCCAAGAAATCTGCGACTGTGCCGACCTTCGCAAATCTTGAACAGCCATCCAGAACCTAATATTTTCGTGGCTGTATTCCTTCCTTAGATAGTTCGTGAACTCTTGCAATCCTGTTGGATCTGACACCAACTCTTCCATGGACAACGCCCATCGTCGCACTCTTTTCTCCGTTGGGACGTCCACCCTAAAAAGAAATTAATCATATTGATATTTTTGACAACTATAGCTGCCTGCACTTATGTTTAACATTTAACAGATTTATCAGGCTCTGATTCAAAGACATAAGAAATATATGGCTAAATACATAAAAGATATTAATTTACAACAGTTAGTTATTGAAATACTTTACATATAAACTGTTGAGATTTGTTAATAACCTAGTATCTGTCAAAAAACCCCAACCAAAATCTGGAGAGCTGATAAATTTCTCAAGTAAAATAAAATTAATGATTTTGTATTTGACTTAAATACCATTAATTACTACTTTAATAATACTTTGTAACTATTGTCATTAAGATTTATTTAAGCAAAGAAGTAAGAATAATATTTAAATATTATTTTAGGTCGCCTGTAGTTGCGAAATAATGAACTGAGTTTAAAATAAGTTTAAGAAAACATCAGTAAAAGTGTAAAATAGCAGCAATATCAGTGAATTGCCTTTACTTCGTCTAAATATTGTGTTCAAATTTGTAAAACAATTACTGTGAATATACTCTTAGCTAAGTTCTATTCACTTTTTGTATTCATATCAAAAGAGTTCAATAAATATTCAAGAAAAAGCTAATTATCCAAAAGTAACCATCTGCTCAATATGTTGCACTCATGTCGATTATTTTCAATAAAGGACCTTGGATATACAATATTTTTCGTTGTGTTGCCAGGCGCAAGAAAAAACAAAAAGGATGGTTTGCCTACAATACTTAATTTCCCTTAATTAAGTATTGCCTACAAACCCTTAATTTGGAATTGTATATTACGGGCTATGTCATTTTCAAATACTCAAATTGTCTATTTCTTAAATCATTTACTTACTATTGTCTGTTACTTGTGTTGCCTATATGTCCACTAAACTTAGAAAGCTAATAGTACTGTCATCTATAGTGATCATTCAAAGTTAGTCACAATTGTTTATAAGATGGTTGCCTATTGAACGCCGATTAGAAAAAGGCTGGTAAGTTTTATTCAGTATTAGCATGTATAAGCGTAAAAATAAGTGTTTTGTTTTAATACAGGTGAAGTTGTAATATGATGATGTGATGTGGTCATACATATATGAATATTGATACCTACATAAATATCCAAATGTGACAATACCGAACCATTTTTCAATTTGCCAAAGATACGTCATAAAGGACCATTTTTTTGTATCCTATAATCTACTTTGCCAGAGATTCAAAGATATAGCTTAATGGAACTCTTTTGTTATGTATCTTTAGTTTAGTCTGTCATATATTCAGTATCGTGAAAGATTCTGTTTTGTACCTATTCCACACGTCATGCGTTTCAAAATGAATTTATTTAGTTATACAAGTATAGTGTTTTCTTGGTTTTAGCGAAATACCAATATGACATCATCAAAGCGAAAAAGTTTTGGTATTACTTCCACTACCTTGATTTGATATGGATTATTCGAGCGATGAAAAAAATCTGAAAGTTTTGAAGTCTAAAGTTTACCTTATAAAGTTCAAGAGATGTTTGATACATTATCAGATACATATTCAGTATCCGAAACTCAACATTCAAAACCAGAGCTACTAACACATCAATCTGCTTATAGTAGGCCTAAATCTATTTGCAGTATATCTAAACCTAGTTTGATTCCTCTAAAAATACAAACACATCAGACACCTGGACCATCTAAAGAGATAAGCGACAATACTAACCAATCTACAAAGTAAACGTACGAAACGACAGAATTTGGTTGAACACCACTGGACGACAGAAGAATTTCAATACCATGTGAAAATTCCCGAAAACAACTTTTCTGTGGTGCATGAATGAAAGTCACCATTAAAATATTTCAAAATGTTTTTTCAGGCGATCTATTAGAGTTGATTGCCAACAACACAAACCTTTATTCCGTTCAGCAAACAGATAAGTCGATAAGCGTTACTAAAGATAAGTTACTTCATAGCGATACAGATTTTGATGGGTATAGTAGTTATGCCATCATACTGGACTACTGGAGTGTAAATTTCGGATACAATAAAATATCAGAAATATTACTTCTCAAACAAGATCATAAAATTCGCTGGTATATTACCTTCGCCCTGTTTTGGACATAGTGAGAAGAAATTGTTGTATTAGAGAAGAAGAAAAACGCCAAATATAAAATACCACAAAGATGGAGTGTTTTAAAATATTTGTTTGAACCGGCAATTCAGGGTTTGTGTAGGATTTCATAGTTTATGGGGTGGGGGATGATACTTTTAGGCAGAATACTTTTTTACAAAAAGAAGAATCCTTAAGATTAATAGGGGCTAAAGTTGATCTTGCTCTAACACAATCACTGAAATCACCGACGCTCTGTGTTATCTATGTCGATAATTTCTTTTCAAGTTTTGATTTGTTTTACATACTTCGCCATGATTATGGAATTTTAGCCATGGCAACAATGAGAAAGGTTCGATTCAAAAATTATTTTATAAGATGATAACTTTCTGAAGAAAAAAGAAAGAGGGTAGTTTTGTTCAAGAAGCGACAACATTAATAAAATAAATCTTGTAAAATGGTTTGAAAACAAACCTGTTGGCCTAGATTGTACATCTTCTACACCTGCCCAAACAATTTTACACCACACACACGCCCAAAGATTATACTCTCAAATAATTTAGAGAGTGCATAACAGAGACTGTAACAGCAAAGGGCAGAAAAAATAAGAGTGTTTGCCGAGCGAAACGAAGAAGTTAAAATAATTAAAAAGTACGTTCTGCTGAGACCATCAGAGAAAATACAACTTGTTAAAGTTGGTGTAGATATTGCAAATCAGGAGAGACACTGGTCATGTTTAAAATGTTCTCTTAGATTGTGTTTAGCAAAGAGTAGAAATTGTTTTAATTTTTTTCATAATAGCACAAAGTAAGTTTTACAACAGTTTTGGTTGTTTTTGACTAAAATGAAAAATTAATATCTTACTTTACTACTTTTTGCTTCAATTTTTTATTAAAAGGGTAGTTTTGGTACTTTTAGTTTCTGCTTTTATTGTGAAGTTTCACCTATAATTGTAGCCTATGTTTCTAATAAAATACATAATAATTTTTTACAATAAATTTGGATATTTGACTATGTATCTTTGGGATATACTCCATATCTCCAATATTATAAAAAGAATAAAAAAATAGTCAAAATGCCTTGTGATATACCATATCATACTACCTAAACAACAATTTCACAAAAATTACTGTTATATTAAGGCTTGCCAAATTAAGGGTTAATATAATAGTTATATTTAATAAACAATTATTTCTATATTGCACAGTGATTTATTTATTGTCATAAATTACTAAAATTTGTTTATATTCAAAGTCAAACAGTTTAATTGAGAAATCAGTAGGTATAGTAAAAAACATAATAAAAAGAATCTAAAGAAAGCAAGTCCGATTTTGATTTAGCATTGCCCAACTACCTCAACACACCGGTGGCTGCATTAGATGTAAACTCAAGTTAGATATTGAAGAGTAGAATGAATGCTAAGAAGTACCATAACGTACACAGCAGAAATGCTAGCTAGAACCTATAATAGTAGAAACTGTAGGATATGTTGTTATAAAATAAAATTAAGGTTAAAAAGTACGATAATAATACAATGAAAGAGCTGCGCTTCAGGCTGGGGATGATGTGGTAATACAAAAATAGCCTAATAAGACGTAGCCAATGATCTATTTCTATGTCTTATTATCAGATACAGGCAATACTGTTAGACAAAACTTCGGTTATGTCAGAAAATCTAAACATAATTGTGATGTATTACCTGATCACATGCAGAATGTGGATCTGTAACTTATGCTGTGACTGAGCCTTCTGATACTCAAGCTGTTTATGTGACAAGGTCACATTAACAGCATTAACAAACGAACTAGTTTAAAAAATAATGTACTGTAAAAGAAGGGATGTTGAATATGGTGCTGCATATGTTTATTATAGGTATGGTTAGGATGTTTGGTAACTGTATTATTATTGCGGTCTTTTCGCGGGAAGCAAAGTAATCAAGGCACATTTTACACTACTTTATTCGTTTATTAACAAGAAAGTATATACTAAAAGAAGTAAGAAAGCAATAAGTTCTTTTTTGAAGTTGAATCGTGTTCTGGCAGGGATCGGCTGACTGACTGTTTTCTTCTGTTTTCTTGTCAGTTTGCCTTTCGGCGCCGACATATGTAGCAGGAAGTTAAGGGTCAATCCACCACATTATTAATTAACAACAATTAACAAATGACAAAAGAAAAAAATGTAATTAAATAGATGAATTATAAATAAAATGTTATAAAACCCAACTTAAAATATTGTTTTATTAGCAATAAACAACAAATTATAAATACTAGAAAGACTGACTAGAAAAATACTAATATATAAAATGGTCGTGTGTGTAGAGTCGGTCTGTCTCCCATCGGATGCGTGCCCAGGTGGTTCTGGACCTAACGGGTTCACTATCCGGTTCAGGGATCGGCAAGTAGGTGGGAAATAAAATACCACCCGCGAACCGGAACAGACTAACGTATGATTACCCTAACATAAGAGTCCCTGGTCCTTCGAGTATGGGGATTGGGAGTAGGGATAACGATCGTATCCTGAAAAAAACATCCTTTTTACCACCTGGATAAAAAGTCAAACCAAATGAAGTTTATGTAGACAATCTGGAAAACAAAAGAAGGATATTCAATTTATATCATCAATCATCAATCATCAAGAGGTGTACGAACGGAACGAGACTTGTAAATTTCGCAGCATCTCTAAACATGACGATCAGTAATAAATAAGTATAAATAAAGTGACGTATACATCTCCAGATCCACAGACTCAAAATCAGATAGTCTACGTACTGATTGATTCAAGACAGGAATCAAATGTACTAAACTGAAGAAGTAATAGAGGCGCTAATATTGACTCCGATCATTATTTGGGCTGGGAGTCTAAAACCACGTATATCAAGTGCCAGGAACGATAATACTAAGCTAAAAATATACAATTATAACGTTGATATATTAAAGTTTACCAACGTCGCAAAAAATTTTCAAATATGCTTAGATCCTAAACTATCAGAACATCCCAGAAGTGAAGTAGATTCACACGGAATTGACTACGAATTGGAAGTTTATAAAAAGTTTATAAAACCACTCTGCGAAAGACTGCAGAAAATGCGTTTGTTGAAGTATCCAAAGGGGAGCGAAACAATTGATATGATGAGGAATTCAAAAGAGTATTTAAAGAGAAGATTGACGCGTATTTGAAAATGATCAACAGAAGAACTAAGAGTAATATTGAAGAATATAGAGTAAAGAGAAGAGAGGAGAAACAAAAGCACAAACAAAAAAAGCCGCAGAAAAATAAATAGAGAACACGAAGACAAAAAATTACATATTACATACAAACAGGTTTACACAAAAAGAAAAGTTTTCAAGCCATAAGCGAACCAAGTTAAGGCTTATAATGGAATCCTACTGAACGACAAAGTATAAGTACTGAACTAAGTATAAGTATAAGTACTAAGTCCTGAAGTAGCAGGAATACGCTAGTACGCTACTTAATAAAGAAAGTAGAACTAAATATGGAGATGATGTAGAACTAGAACAGGAAAAAAGTTACCAACTTAAGAAGAAATTAATAAAGCAGCAATTCAGGCTCTAGTCAAAAACAAGTCACCCTGAGCAGATAAACTACCCGCATTTGACGGTAAAATATTTGTAACTATCTTTTCTTCTTCCAGTTCCTTGACCGTTATCGATCGTTGGGTATCATGTTGGCAACCATATTCGCTATCGTAACTTTATTGACAGCAGCTCTAAATAACGATGTAGTTGATTTTCCATATCATTGCCTTAGATTTTTCAGCCATGATGTTCTTCTTCTACTAGGACCACGATTAACTTGGATCTTTCCTGAATGATCAGATGTAAAAGATCATATTTTTCAGGTTGTATTATAACGTGACCGAAGTATTCCAGCTTGCGTTTCTTTATTATAGTGACCAGTTATTTTGTTTGGTTCAGCCGTCTAAGGACCTCCTCATTTCTTACTCTGTCGACCCAGCTTATTTTCAGTAGCCGCCTGTATACCCACATCTCAAAGGCTGTCAAGCGCTTAGGGATAGCCTCAAATAGAGTCCACGCTTCCAATCCATACAGCAGGACAGGAAATATTTAGCAAGATGTCATTTAAACTCTAAGGTCAATACTAAGATCGTGACTGCAAAGTACGTTTCTCATTTTTACAAAGGCAGGTCGGGCTTGTTCTATTCGGCTGTATATAATTTTGTTTGATAACTATCATATATTTAGTTTTCTTAACGTTGAGTTTAAATCCATACTGATCACAAGTCTGTTTTATTTTGTTCATTAGATTTTGAAGGTCTTCTCCGCAATTAGCAAGCACTAAGGTATCGTCGGCATATCTAATATTGTTGACGGTTACTCTGTTCACAATTATACCTTCGGTTGTCTCCATTAAGGCTTCCTTAAATATTTTCTCCAAATATAAGTTAAAAAGTATAGGCAACAATATACAGCTTTGTCTTACTTCTCTTTTTATATTTATTTTATCACTCAGTTCTTGTTCAACCTTTAATCTTACCACTTGATGCCAGTATAGATTTCTAATTATTCGTAAATCTTTATCGTCCAATCCAGTTGTTTCCAATATTTCTAGCATTTTTTTATGTCGGACTTTGTCAAAAGCCTTTTCAAAATCGATTGCACAAATGTATGCACAAATATTGCATCTCTGTACTAGCACCTGTATACTAAACAAGGCTTCTCTTGTACCTAAGCCACTCCTAAACCCAAATTGAGTATTGCTAATTTTGTCCTCTAACAGCGTGTAAATTCTGCTGTGTATTACTCGCAGAAAGATCTTCAAAATGTGACTCATCAGACTTATTCTCCGATAATCACCGCATGTCTTTGAACGATCTTTCTTTTACAAACTATTAATACAGTTATGGCAAGAATGCACTTTACCAGAAGATTAGAGTACTGAAATAATATGCGCTATATACAAAAAAGGAAACGTGCTTGACTGTTTCAGCTTTAGAGGAAGTTCCCTTCCTCATCCTTTCCCTTATCACTGATAACCTATCATTCATCAGAAAAATATTAAACAAAAACGACGGAGTACGCCACAGACTGCCTTTACATCTTCGTATATTTTAAAGCAGCCTACGATACTTTTGACAAACTTAACAGACAAGAAATGCGTGGCTAACTGCTATTATTTTGGCCTAGATCCTCAACTAAGAGCGAAAAATATGTCAAACAACAAAGTACAAACTTTATAAAACAATAATACGCCCAGTTATGGATACATGGGCAATGATGACCCGAGATGAAGAGCTATTACGAATCGTTAAAAGAAAAGTATTAAGGACCATATATGTCCGAGTTACTGAACACGGTATGTAAAGAAGGCTATATAATTTAGAACTCTATAGACTTTTCTCTGATGCAGATATCGTACAAACCATCAAAATAAACCGACCAAGATGGGTGGGCAGGCCACGTTATGAGGATGGATGAAAGTGATCCTTCTAAAATAACCATGCTAAATCGGACGGTCGGAAGAAGAAGAAAGGGACGATCAAAAAAGTTAGGTATCTGGACGATGTGTAGGACGATTTTAGCAAAATTGAAGTAAATGGATGGAGAAGACACACTCGTCAGACAAGGATGGAAAAATATTTTGATACAGCTCACGAAGAGCTGTAGCGTCAACTGATGACAATGATGATAAAATGGTCGACCACATAATTAAATACAATAAAAAAGGTTTACTAAACCGAATAAAACGAGATAAAGTGAAAGCATAGAGAAATCTAAGAAAAAAAATAATTTTTCAAAAATAAATATAAAAAAGCCTGACGAAACATAAGTTTTCAAAATAAAGTATATTGACGCCATAATAATAAAATATATCGTATACAATATCGCTTCTCCGGAGCAACAATGACGTAAGTGCAAATTTTTGCAGTTTTGAGTTAA
The DNA here is from genome assembly GCA_918026665.1 of Diabrotica balteata. Taxonomy (NCBI): domain Eukaryota; kingdom Metazoa; phylum Arthropoda; class Insecta; order Coleoptera; family Chrysomelidae; genus Diabrotica; species Diabrotica balteata. Next base: position 124,643,396 of record OU898278.1, read on the forward strand.
TGTGTCTAAAAAGGCAGAACGTGCCATTCAATCGGATTGAACAATACCATAAATGTTGTACCATAGATAGATATTATGGTATATAGAAATGTAGTACATTTATTGGCAGCTGGGAAGCAGTAGTGTTGTCAAAATGATGTACTTTCGGCCATATTGTTGGAACGAAATAGCCGCAAATGTCAGTTGTTCATGGCTGTCGAACTGAATCCTCCGTTTATATTTCTACAACGATATAAGTGTAGACTGTAACAAAATAAAATAAAGTTTTGGTGTAATCTCAGAGGAACATCGGCGTAACGATCAGTTGTGTTATTGTTCGCCTAGAAAATTTGATATCTCTGGCGACTTGCTACGTGATTAAAGTACACATTTATGTTGTTATGGTTTTTCTTCTTCTCATGGTGCCCTATCCAATTAATGGTAGTTGGCGATAATTCTGGCATATCCCTCTCGATCTTTTGTGGCTCTAAAGAGTGCATGGGCATTGAGTGCATCTTATGGTTTTTAAATAGTAGTTTTTATAGTCACTTAACCAGTATTTATTTCATTGTTAACTCAAATAACATTGAAAATTTGTGTGAAATAAAGTGTGTAAAAACAGTCAATATAAAAGATTTGTATTTCAGCGAAGAAATAAAATGCGAGTATAATCTTGAATAATGGAAAGGACTGAGCTAATACTTTATTTGGCTACTTATAATTTACAAGAAGAGAACAGTACTTCAGAGAAACCATCAGTATTGGTAGACAATAAGATTTTAGAAACACTCAATGATGCGGTCATTTTAGCAGAACTGCAGTCAGTGAGTTTAAATCCGAATTCCTCGAGTTTAGACCCTAATATTATGTTCCTACATAAAACTTGTGAACTTGGACCAGGTAGGTCCTTTTCAATCAAAACTACTTTTATTGATTACTAATTACTTTTAGATAATCTACGTATTTCAAATAATTATAAAACATAATCCAGTGCAACACATTCTGTTGAAACCTACTCATCAACCAAGATCTTTTTGAGAAAAATGTCTCGAACAGTCTATGACCAGCAACATTCCTCAGGTGATGAGAATAGCTCATCTGGAGAAGATAGTGACAACTATGTACAATCAGAAAATAAAATATTGTCGAAAAGTGAAACAAAAAAGAGAAAAAGAGACCCATAAGTCCATTGTCTGAAAATAAAATAACTCCTCTGAATAATACAAAAAATACAAGAAAAGAGTAAAAAATCCAGCAGAATGGCGAACAAATAAAGCTAAACTCCTTAAGAATTCAGGAAAAAGTTATATTTCAAGAATTGGAAAAGTTGTAAATAAAAAAACAATGGGACGTACTTGCTCTAATCATTGCATTCAGAAGTGTTCAGTATTTAGCGAAGACAATAAAGCTAATTTTTTTCAGCAGTATTGGAATCTAGGATCACTGCAGAGACAACTTGATTATTTGTTTTCTTGTATTGAACCACTTCAATTGAGTTATCGCCGCCTAACAACTATCCAAACTCCTAGAAGACAGAACTGTTCTTTCTATCTGCTTCACAATGGAAAAAGAATGCGTGTATGCAAAATATTAACACTTTTGGCATTAAGAATAGAACAATTACAACAATTATCCAGTCAAAAGCTTCTGGGTCTGAAATTGTACTGCGCCCTAAACGTGGAAAATATGGTCAAAAGGTAAAGATGAACCCTGCAATAACGGTGTCTGTAAAATCACATATAAATTCTATACCTCGTGCAGAGAGCCATTACCAAAAGGCTAACACATCAAAAGAGTTTATAGATGACGGTTTATCCATTGCAGAAATGCACAGATATTATAACAAGAAACAAGACGATTTGGGCCAGTCTGTTGCAAACTATGACCCCTACGCCCACAAATTAAATATACAATTCAATATTGATTTCTTTTTCCCAAAGAAAGACCAATGACCAATGTGACTTGTGTGAATCATTTAAAAACGCACCTGACGAATAAAAGGAAACATTTTTATGTCAGTATAAGTCACATTTATAGGAAGAAGAACTAAGTTGAACTGAGAAAGTTTGAGACAAAGAAAAAGCAAAATAAGAAGGAGACAGTACAGTTTTGGTAATGTACGACCTACAAGCTGTCCTGCCAGTACCTATGGGACAAACATCAGCTTTTTACTAAGTTTACGATATCAGAAATAATCAATTACAATACATCCTGTTACATCTGGTTTTAAGGACTGGGACAAAGAAGAGAGGTCGAAATTGGTCCATGTGTCCTGACATTTCTTGAAGAAATAGTTAATACGCATCCTCAATCTGACATAATTCTTTATTCCGATAACTGCTGTGGTCAGCAAAAAAACAGATTTGTTCTTGCAATGTATTATAACGCAATTAAGCAGTTTCAGTTAAATTCCATAATACACAAGTACCTCATCCGAGGTCATACACAGAACGAAGGTGATGTAGTCCACAGTATCATCAAAACAGCTATGAAGAGAGCTAAAATGTCAGTACCGATATACGTTCCCTATCAAATTGTGTCGATTGTTAGAAACGCAAAGAAAAAAGGAAACCCTCTTATAGTAAAATAATTAAGTTATACTGACTTCATTGATTTAAAAATGCTTGCTAAGGACATCGGCTTCAACTGCCAGAAAAATATACACGGCGAACAAATAAAATTGTCATATATTAAAATGATTCGATTTAAGAAGAAAAGTAATAGGTGTTTCAGTTTCGCAACGATACATAAACATTTATTAAATATATGAACAGTCTTTTTGTTAGTTTCGATTCTCCTCGTAGTATATTTAAACCAGATTTGCCTATACGAAATAATGCAGCTATTTTAAGAAATAAATTTTTAAGAAGCCATCTGCCAAATATCACCAAATGTGTGTGTGTGTGTGCACCTAAAACAAGGCTTTGCATTCCATACACAAGAATAGTCGAGCGGTATCGCTCAAACGATGAACATGTGTATGTGAAGACGAAGAGTACCTGACTCCTTGTCGGTCGTTTGACGAAAAAAGACGCAAATGTGCATCACAAACTTGTGTAGTTGAAGTCGGCCGCTGAAGGCGTAATTTGCGATAGCCCTTCTCTTCTTAGAGTGCCGTCTCCCTACGGAGGTTGGCAATCCTAATGGCTATTTTTATTTTAGAACTTGCTGCTCTAAACAAATCAATCGATCTGCATTGGTACCAATTACGTAGATTCTTTAACCATGAGTTCTGCCTTCGGCAGTGCTATATTTTTATGGGGTAAGGAACAATAGACCATATATATAATTTTTTGCATATATCAAGTACGTGCACTTGGTATATTTATTTGATATTTGTTTGGAACTTCATCGCATTTGTGCCGCGATCGCGATTGCGAACATTGTCAATTGGACATTTTGCATTTGTTTCGGTTTATTTACTGTATTGTATGCTTTTTTTTTGTATTTTGTTAACACCGGATTTATTTCTTGTATGTTTTGTATTAATAATTGTACTCATTAATGATGTAATGATTTGTATGCATCGCATTCTTAATTTGTATTCGTAGGTTTTGTCTTTTGTTTTGTCAGTGGTTTTTTATAGAATCAACATTTTTGTTTTGGTTTGTTTGTAATATATTCTTTTTCTTTAATGTAATATATTCTTCTTTAATTATAATGGTATATGTGGATATGTATATTTATGTTTAATTTCATTGCTTTTTTAAATAGAGTTTTATACAGTCCACTGGCTTTGATATATTTTCTTTATTTTAATATACATACCCATTTCGAAAAGGGGAAACCAGCGAGTTTTAGATTAAACAGAATAATCTTCTCTCTCCCTTCAGGATGACCCCAATTGTTTTATTGAGGTCATCGTATGTGCAGAACGCAACAATAGGTTCTTTTACAAAAGCAGCTACAAACAGCTAAATTGGAATCAGGTCTATGCTATAACCGTAAATAGTAGACGAGTGACAGGAACTAGAAATGTAGAAGATTTTAGAAAAAGACCTCGATATATGTCAAAAATTCCGATCTCTGAAAATACAAAAAGGAACCTAGAAAAATTATTATCAAGTAATATAATTCCCAAATATTACGAACCTTTTTTTAATGGCTTGTTTTGAATTGTGAATGTCTTTGCTAATTTTTTAAATGTGTTTAAAAACAAATGCTACTTTTTAGTAATTCTGAGTAGTGTTTTTGTTATTTTTATCATTTTGATTAGTTTGTATTATTTACTGACAGCAAAATTATATACCTTAACTTTTTTTATGTTACTATTGTAGATCAACTCAAACCAATTCTGAAACTATTTTAAAAATATTGGAAGAACAATAATGCAACTGAGAGGCAGCAAAGTTCTGAGACCTGTGTAGACTCAAACAGTTTATATTATCACAACACTAAGAGTGTCATTTAAAAGTAGACTAAAACCATTACCATTTAAAAAAGTCATTTCAGTTTCAAAAATATTCACTTAAACTCTCACTTGTTTACTTTCCTGTAAAAATATTTTTAAAAGTCCATTTTCCAGCATTTTAATAATGTGTACTTGTGTCGATGTTGCTCTATGCTCTATATGATAAAAAAACACAAAACTATATCAACTATCACATGATAAAACCTTTGTTTTAAATAGTTGTTTCTTTATTAATATTTTAAATCTACGGATATCTGTCTACCATGTCTACTCGTCTGTTATCACAAATGGGCTAGATTATTTACCCCTTCAAAATTACACTCCATAGTAACCCAACCTAGATTGAAGTTGCTCCAGTTTCTGCTCATTACGAAGTGAATTATCGGTGGCATATTGGACGATGCATTGAAACTTTTAATAATGTCGCCATGGAGCAACGGTTACATGAACAAATCTCAGCAGAGTCAAACGAGCGTCAAATGTAATAAAGTGTCCTGCAGATGGCATAGCATGCTAACATAAAATATCGCTGTAATTATTTCCAGTAGGCTCTGGTATTTAATCACTCGACTAAAGCACGGATTGCTAGATGTCACGACCTGTTCTATATCGATTGTTTTTTACAGCAAATATAGCCAGCTCTGTACACAACAAAAACTTTTTAGAAAACTTCCTAATTTTATTTGGTACAAAAGGACTAAAGAAGATTTAATTGGATTTTGAAACTTTTCTTTTTGGTACATTTATATACATTAGTAACGGTCATTTCGTTACTACTTTACGTCTGATTTTTTTTCGATTTTCAAATCTTTATACAATACAAACGTTTATTGTTGAGCAACAAGTGCAAACATTTAATAATTAGAACTTGAATAAACAGACAGATACTAGAAATAATTAGGAATATTTGGATATTAATCTGGATAATTTTACAGTAGTCGAGAGAAACACTGTAAACATACCCTTTTTATTATTATGAGCTTTTTAATATAATAAAATAGTAACATATCATAAGAAGACAATAGGAATAAAAAAATTAATGTCTCAAAAAGTATATTTGAGTTATTCCACTTCTTATACTTGACAAGTGGCATATTGTGTCATGACAAGTGAATGTTAGGTGTAGACAAAAACCTTACAAAATGAAATAATTTTTTTTCCAGAATAAAACGACAGCTAAATACATAAATACATACATAGGTTTTACTTTAAACTTTTGATTTAGTATTAAAATTTTACACAAATGTTCAAAAAATCTGGAACAAAACATGAAATGTATATGTGAAATAGGGGTAATGAGCCCCTGGACCAGATGAAGTTCATATCGAGCTGATTAAACTTATAGACGAAGACAATTTAACTGCAATAACTAAGTTTAACAGCATATTACAAATCTGGTGAAATACATACAGAATAGCTGCTATCGACCAAAAACCACGAACCCCAAACACTGTAATGACTATAGATTAATCAGCTTAATGTCAAACTTAATAAAAACATTTTTAAAGGTTATATATGAATGGCTGAAAATCCAAAAAAATGGCCTTCAGTCCCGGGCATCCCTTAAGTGGGGAGAGAGTGCTAAGAATCCCCCGGTCAGTCAATAATGTCTGAAAGGTTAAAATGATCGATACGTGGAACATTCGAAGCATGTACCAAGCAGGCAAAGAGAGTATTCTGGACAGCCCAAATTCTGGAATAAGAATTATATGTAGTTGAACACCATATCTATTATTCTGAGGACGACACAACAAGAAACATAAATGGCGTAGCGAAAATAGTAAAAATGGAAATAGCTAAAGCAGTAATAGGACTTACGCCCATATCAGACAGAGTTGTGGTATTTAAAATTAACTCATTAATTAACTCATTAACTCATTAACTATTATCTCTAATATAAATATCATTCAGGTCTACACACCCACATTAGAATCCACTAAAGAAGAAATAGAAAATTTCTATCAGACTCTAGAAGACTCTCTAAAACTGACAAAAAATATGAATTGTCATGAGCGCTTTCAATGTCAAATAGAATAAGGTACAATCGAGAACGTCGTAAGGACATACGGTCTAGGTATAAGAAACGAAAGAGAAAAATGACTTATTTAATTCTGCAAAGAGACGGATATGGTTATAACGAATACACTTTCTTAAATTATACCCAAGAAGGCTTTATACATAGCACCCGGTAAAAAGAAGCATTCTTCTTCACGTGCCATCTCCGCGACGGAGGTTGGCAATCATTATGGCTATTTTGATCTTAGATGCTGCTGCTCTGAATAGTTCAGTTGATGTGCATCCGTACCATTCCCTCAAGTTACGCAACCATGAGATTCTTCTTCTTCCTACACTTCTCTTGCCCTGGATTGAAAAGAGGTATGGCTGATGGAAAAATGTACGGAAATTTTAAACAATACAACGCAAACATGACGATTTCCATATGCACAAAAAAATTAAAGAGAAACAGAACACCAGAAAAAACGTAATACAGGCAGAGCTGAAAATATTAAAGGCCAGATTTTGACTATTATTGAAGATAAATTACGAAGGTGGATAGAATATATGCAAGAATTACGTCCGACTGAAATAAACAATCCCTATAGTCCAGAAATAACAAACGAAGAAGTAACTATGGTCATTATGTTTTTTTATTATCATCGTTGGTGCTACAGCCCTATAGAAGAGCCTCGATCTTCCCAAGTACATTACGCTAGTCAGTTCTATCCATTGTCAACTGTTGCCAGTTTGCTGCGCTTATTTTTTTACTATCCTCATCTACACTATCCCTTCATCTGAGTTTTGACCTACTCCTACTTATACTTTCCACAGGTTGTGACATAAGGATTCTTCTAGGAGTATTGTTCTGCTGTGATCTTACCAGATGTTCTGCCCATCTTATGTTTATTCAAGATGGAAAATCAACAGGAGTTGGTGAGATGCATAATGAAATTTTGAAGCTATTAGAAGCACACCAAATCACAGCTCTAACGAAGCTATTCAACAACATCTACGAGACTGATTACTCACCAAAAGATTGGATACTATCAATATTCATTCCACTTTTTAAAAAAGTCAACGCAAGAAAATGTGCAGAACATATATTAATTAATATATAATAAAGTTATTCTTGAAAGTTATTCACCAACGCATTTATAAGAAAAGTGAACAGGATATCAGTGATGAACAATTTGGCTTCCGAAATGGATTTGGGACACGGGAAGCATTAACCAGTTTTATTATACTGCTGCAAAAAATGTCGAGACCAAAAAAAGGATCTCTTTTTATGTTTTATTGACTATCGAAAGGCCTTCGACAAAGTAAAACATGATAAGCTGATGGATTGCCTTCAGAAAAAGGGACTAGACGAGAACGATATTAAAATTATCCAAACGCTGTATTTTAACCAAACTGCAGCAGTTAGAACAGAAGCCGGTGACACAGAAATATTCAATATCAAGCGAGGTGTATGACAGGGGTGTGTATTGTCACCACTACTTTTCAATATATATTCGGAAGAAATCTTTGCACGAGCACTAGAGCAATCAAGAGAAGGTGTTAAAATTAACGGCAGAGTTCTAAATAATGTACGATACGCCGACGACACGGTCCTAATTGCAGAGAGCGCACAGGATCTCCAGACACTCTTAGATCGCGTCAGATCGATCGGAGAACAATACGGCCTCAGCATTAACGTCAAGAAAACAAAAACAATGATTGTCTCCAAAACATCCATCCAGCCACCCATGGCTTTAAACGTGAATGGTAACATTATCGAAAATGTCGAGAAATTTCGATATCTAGGGTGCTGGATAACGAAAGATATAGATCCAGACATAGAAATAAAATCGCGAATTGAACAAGCAAGAAATGTCTTTTTAAAAATGAAACAAATGTTTACGTCCCAAACACTCAATCTCAAAATCCGATACCGAATGCTGAAATGTTACGTTTACAGCACCTTACTATATGGAATGGACGCCTGGACCTTCAAAATAAACTCACTCAGGCGTTTGGAAAGTTTTGAAATGTGGTTATTTCGAAGGATGCTGAAAGTCCCCTGGACAGCGCCTATGAGCAACGAGCAGGTCCTACACAAGATGGGTACCGACAGAGAACTCTTAAAAATAATGAAAACACGGAAAACCTCATATTTGGGACACATATACAGAAATGAGAAATACCAGCTACTGCAGCTTCTTATAGAGGGGAAGGTAGAAGGAAAACGTGGTCCTGGTAGACGGCAGGCGTCCTGGTTGAAGAACATTCGTGAGTGGACTGGTTTGGAATCTCAATCTTTAATAAGAAAAGCCAGGGACAGAAATGGTTTTGCTGAGGTTATCGCCAACCTTCATTGAAGACGGCACCCAAAGAAGAATATATTAATCAGTTTGATGAGCCATGTACCTAAAGTCATCATCATCATCATCATCATCAATTAGCCTATGTTTGTCCAATGCTGAACGTAGGCCACCCGTAAAATTTTCCTCCTATTTCTGTCTTGGGCTTCTTGCATCCAGTTTGCGGTGATGCGCTTGATATCATCCGTCCATCTAGTCGGTAGCCGTCCTCTGCTTCGATATGCATCTTGCCTTGGTCGCCATTCCAGAATCTTTCAGAACTATCATTCACTCGCACATATACACCAAATTAGACGAACGCCTGAGTGAAGTTCAATTTGGATTCAGATCAGGACAGACAGGAACGAGGGTAGCATTTTTTAGTTTGTGGGTTCTACTAGAGAGAGTCAGGGATGTCAACTGCGATGTATGCATATCTTAACCAGTTCATTAAACTGTCTTATTATTCTTAGTCTATTATCCAATGAAATATTTTTAAAGCATTTTAATCTGTGGCACATGCAGCCTTTACCTGTAGCATGACTATTTAGCTTAATTTATTTCATGACATCTTTTATACGGCCATAACTTTTTCTCTTCTTTATTGTTTTCGAAACGACAACTTCGCTACTTCCATTATAACTTTGATCACCTTCAAACTCGTTATTCGCTAGCTATAACACAACAATAAACTTGACTTAACACTTTTTTTAAACTGAAACAACACTTCAAAATACCAAACGTGTCTCAACAGATCAGAAACCCTACTATAGTCAGAATCCAGAAATCTAGGCAGTAAATTTTTGGAAGTAATAGTGATAGTTCATCGCTATTGTAGGTCTTCCAATGGCGTACGAAAAATATCATACGAAGTTACGACAAAGCTACTTGTATTAAATAAATATGTACCTATTTATAATTATGTTAATTTTACTATGATTATTGTTGACATTTGGGTTATTATATATTAATATAATATACATGGTGTTTGGTAACGAATGGCCATAACTTAATCTTAGATTCCTGAGATTAAAATAGGCAGATTTAAACTAACTTACTTTAGTACGGCGTCTAGAAAACTTCATAAGTTGGCAAATAGCACCTGAACAGGCTGGATTTGTAAAGGGCAGAGGTACTAGAGAACAAATCCTTAATGTACGAAACATCATAGAAAAAGCCAGAGAATACCAGATTCCGATATTTATATGTTTCGTCGATTATACAAAGGCCTTTGATAATGTTAGATGGGACAAACTATGGAACATATTGACGACAATGGGTGTACCTAAACACTTGACTCACCTTATTAGCAAACTGTATCAAGATAACCTGGCATATATTTGAATGGACGGATATCTGTCTGACAAATGCACTTTGGAGAAGGGAGTACGCCAAGGATGCGTTTTATCTCCCTTATTATTTAACATCTATTCGGAGTTCATAATGCGCAGAGTTTTGGATGGTTGGGAGGGAGGAGTAAACCTAGGTGGTGTTAAGATATCTAACTTGCGTTTCGCAGACGACACTACACTTCTAGCCTCTACTCCAGAAGAAATTACTAAATTATTAAAAAAACTCGAGGTAGAAAGTGCTAAATTTGGACTCATGGTTAACTACAACAAAACCAAAATCATGGTTATTGATCGCCAACAACAGTTTCCTGAAACCCAAACTATTGCGGGATGCGAGATAGGCTCATCTATGATATATCTTGGAGCTCTAGTTACCAACACAGGCAGTTGTGAATCCGAAATTAGAAGACGCATTCAACTAGCAAGAGCAGCAATGAGTGAACTAAATGGGGTCTGGCGTGATCGTCACATTACTATGACAAACAAAAAGAGACTCGTTTCAACTCTGGTCTTTTCCATATTTTACTATGCATGCGAGACATGGACAGTCAAAGAATCAGATCGACGACGTATAGACGCCTTTGAAATGTGGACATGGAGACGCCTGCTTCGAATTCCATGGACGGCTCGCCGTACAAATATCTCGGTTCTGGATGAAATTAAACCGGATCAGCGTCTCTCCAGTACCGTTTACTCTAGAATTTTAAAGTTCTTTGGCCATATCCATCGAAGTGATCACAAAATGGAGCGGTTGGTGGTCCAAGGAAGGCCTCAGACTCAACGCCAACGCGGAAGATCTCCACAGCGATGGGCGGACATTACTAAAAAGCTTCTCAATAAACAGTATACTGAGGCAATACATATAACTGATGACCGCGACCAGTGGAGAAATATTATCAATCAAACTGTCCGAGCTGCTGAAGCCCAATTATGAACCACAACACATCTACTAAGATGTTAATGACTGTGATGATGACTTTAGTACGAAATTTAATAAATAAAGGGTGTCAAAGTTAAACTTTTATTTTTGAATATTTCGTGATAGGCATGGGATAACAACACGAAATTTGGTAAGCTGGAGTTTTTTGGGACGACAAATCAAACTTCGCTACTAAAAATGATGAAGGACGCCACATACATCTTTCAGTGCTCGTTTAATACGTTCAATTTTCGACAATCAATCTCCCACTCGACATACTTTTAGAATCAAAACTTTTATTCTCTTAATATTTTTACTTAGAAAAGATATACTAAATCGCTGTACAACCCATTACTTCTTATTATTGTTTTATAAATTTGAATTAATTACAATAAATAATAATTTTAGTTTAGAAGGTAATAGTTACACCTCCCTAAAACCGGGATAGTCGGTGAAAGTCGGCTACTCAGGTATTCAGTTCTTTTGCTATCGAAGTAAATAGTGGTGTGATGACGATGAGTAGATTACTATTTTGCTGATGTCACGTTGCCCAGCAACCGTCGATTCTATTCGTCGTTGCTACACAACGTGACGTCAGCAAAATAGTATTCTACTCATCGTGGCCCCACCGCAGGACATGACTCACATATCGATTAGATTATCTAAGCAGTGAACACGTATTTTACTGTTGTCAGTAATATGCAAAGTGGAAACAGTAAAAGTAAACGACGTCCAAATTTTTCGATGGGAGAAAAAACTATTATATTTAATGTGTATTGTGGACTCCGTGAAAGGAATAAATGTATGTCGGTCAACGATGTAGTTACCCTGTGTAGTGATTTGACTAAAGTTTCGACGAAAAGTGTATACAAAATGGTAAACAATTTGAAACAAAGTGAAGGCAAATTGAATCATGGACCTGTTGAAACCATTGAAACCAGAGGTAGAAAACGCATTCAGCTTGAAGATCGTACCAAATATGCTATTTGGAGGAAATTCCATGCTTTCTTTTTTCGAAACGAAATCTCAAACTTAAAGAAAGTTGAAGTTGAAATAAATTCCGATAATTCAATACCCACAATATCACGACGTTTTTTATTGCGAACCTTAGAACAAATGAACATTAAATATATAAAAAGAAGCAGGAATAGTGTAGTTTTAGAAAAAGATAAAATTGTTTTGTGGCGAAGAAATTACTTACAAAAAATCCGAGAGTATCGTCAAGAAGGACGAAAAGTAAACTATTTAGATGAATCTTGGCTAAATCAAGGTCATACTGTCTCAAAAGTGTGGCAAGATTTGGAAATTAAAAGTCATCGACAAGCCTTCATTGAAGAGCTTTCATTAGGATTAAAAACACTGGTGGGTAAAGGACGGAGGCTCATAATAACACATATAGGCAGCGATTCGGTTTTTTTGGACAACGGCTTGTTACTTTACGAATCCAAGAAAACCAACGATTACCATGAGGAAATGGACGCTCAAAGATTCGAAGGTTGGTTTTCAAATATTCTACCAAGCCTTGAAGCAAATTCTGTCGTTGTTATGGACAATGCTTCATACCACAGTCGACGGTTGGAGCCATCACCAACGACTGCTTGGCGAAAAGGTGAAATAATCAACTGGCTCTCTCAAAAAATATAGGTACCATTCGATGACATGTTGAAAGTACAATTATTAAACCTCGCGAGGATACATATACCCGTTTTCAAGAAATATGCAGTCGATGAAATGGCTCGTGCTAACAACATAATTGTACATCGCCTCCCTCCTATTCTATCACCTCCTATCATTGTGAAATGAACCCTATCGAGCTTATATGGGCTCAAATAAAAAACCAAGTGGCAAGGGAAAACTTGAGTTTTAAAATGGAGGAGGTGAAGTGCTTGTTAGCTACTGCTATACAAAATGTCACACCTGAGTCTTGGAAAAATTGTATAAGACACACTATAAAAGAAGAAGATAGAATGTGGGACTTAGACAAAAGAGTGGATATTTCGGTTGAACCATTAATTGTCAATGTAAATAATAGTGATCGCAATATCTCTTCATCAGCCGACGAGTCGTCTTCATATGATCATTAATATTTTAACTTCCTATGGAGGTCGAACCAATTTATTAAGATTACTTTCTTATGTAAGTAAGTTTATTTTGTTAACCTAGTTTTCAAACTAAAATAATTTTGTAATAATATACTTTGCTCTTAAAAAAATGAATACGTCTTATATATATATTAAGTATATTCGATTCGATTTATTTTATTTAATTATTATATATATATATATATATATATATATATAATATATATATAATATATATATGTGTGTGAGTGTTTATACGTTCACTAAAAGTAAAAGTTCACTTCATGTAATCGGCAAGTTCAGAATTGGGTTTTCCTAATTATGTAAATTAGTATATTTAAAATATAAGTAATTCCAATGAAAAGAAACCTTTCATTGAAATAACAGCAGGGTGAATCTCTCTACCTCCCTTTTTGATAATTAATTTTTGTAACAAACAAGAAATGTCTTTAAAAAAAAATTATAGTTTGTCATTAAATATCATTGAAAGTTTCTTCGTCTCGTATGTTTTGTACAAAATTATGGAATTTGAAAGGAAGTGTTTTTTGGTGATAAGAAATATACACTTAAAAGTTAAATATAAGTCTCATGTCATATTATATTGAGATTAATTTTTAAAAGTCACTGCAACAGTGTAAATGATGCGCTACGGAATGCTAAGCTAGGAAGTCAATGAGCAATTTATCTCTCTCTATATTATGACAACGTTGATCTACTATTCCTTTCTACCGGTCCTAGAATGCGATGTTGTCATGTATGAATTTTACAAAGAATATTATCGTACTTTAGACGTTTTCTATATATAAGTATTGTATATAAATATAATATTATACATAAATATTGATGTTACTAAATACATTTTATTATATACCTTAACAAATACAAAACGATCATTAATATGATAATTTTGCTGCATGTCAATGAATAAATTATAAATTGCTAGAATATCAATCATAACAAACTGGCAACGATCTTAGAGGCTTATCGCATTCACAGTTCGGAGAATTTACTGCCTACAAATTTGATTCTCAAGTATAATAATAATTGCTACCTGACTGTGCTGCGTCCACCACTATAGTCTTAGGACCCTGATCGTTCTTTCATTTGCGCGCTCTGACTTAAATCATTCTGCCCACTTATGTTGTATCTTTTTTCCTCTATTACATCGAACTGAGAGCATTTTTGTTAGTAGTATTTTTCATGGTTTAAAGAAACGGCTCTGCAATATAATAATAGCGCCAAAAACTGAATTTTTTTTTTTTGGACTAAAACCGTTTTACCCTTTGAGGCTTCAATTGTTAAATAATTGTAATTTTTTACTATTTATTTCATCGAATACGGTATCGTATATAGCCTGTTGCAAGCTATACTTATAAGAAACTATTCCGTGACTATACAAATAGATAACCATGTAAATCATTAAATATATTTTCAAAATAAAAGACATTTAATGCAGATCTTTCCTTATATTCATCAAATGTACTGAAGTAAATATCGTTCGTGTCTAAAGAATCTATGCTTTTAACTAAACTATAACTACTTGCATTATATAATTTTCCGTGACAAAGTAACGGCCAATCAACAGAATCAGTTATGGCTAATGGCTTACTGATGTCAGTCTAGATATCATCTACATTTATTACAAACACAATGTTGTTTGCCATGCGATGCAGTTATTTAACGAACAACGATATTGTGCATGTTAAAACATAATAGTTATGCATAATAGTTTTTAAAAGGATTTACTGATAGTGAATTATGATTATTTTTTTTCTTTAAAAAATTTAATTAGTGTGAAAGTTCTATAAATTTATATTTGATCAATGAACTGAGAATTTTTTGAGACTAATTGTTGTTGTTGCCACTTAGTTCTATAAGAGCATGCATTGCATCGCCCTCGTTCTGGGAGTGTATTATCACAAAAAACTTATGAGTAATGCTTTTAATATGATGTGTATTTAGTACAAGTTAGGAGTAATAGGCGAGCGGTTTACCCCTCAAAAGACGCTTAGAAACAGAATATACCTACTAATTTTTTTTTGCATTTCTAATGCACCAAACTTTTTTTATTCGAAAAAATTAGACTCTACTACAGTAGAGTCATACGCCGCCATGTTACCTATCCAACGGTAACTTAACCATCACAAATTATAAATACTAATAATGTAAAACAACTTCAAATTCAAAACATTTAAAGGGTTTTTACCCATATATTTTGGTGGCTACTAGCATGTACAACCGTTTGCATTGATGATGGATTGTTTAATCCGAAAACGTTTTGCAATGTGTTTGTGATAGCCCGTTTGATGCATTTTTATATACCTTTTATAAAGGATTTTAAACAAAATTTTTTTGTGATATATGGTATACAGCCAACTACAGGAACTTAGTTTCCTCATGGAATTTTTTTATTCGATTCTATATATTTTTTCAAGATGAAATGTATTTTTTTTAAATTTTTACAAGTAGGCCGGCAATTGTTATTAACAAGTAACTTATACACAAAAGCAATTTCACCTAATTGCTTCGGAATCAATTTTTTAGGCGTATCTCATCAAAATAAACACTTTTTCTCTCCTGATAATTTTTCGAAAAATGCTTCCTTTTCGAGTTATTTGCATTTTTTTGTTAAAGAATGCCTTAATTAGTGGTTTTTGGGATTTTTTTTTCTAAAAATACAAATTTTTTCTACAAATAGCTTTATAATCTTTAAACCGTCGAGTACAAGTTACAATATTTTGACAAGTATAATTTTTTTCTATCTTGCTAAAAACGTGGACCCAAATATTTCGAATATGCCTTTCGAGCAGTCTACCGCTAAGTGTGTACAGCGGTTGCGGCGATACAGGCGTGCGGCGCGTAGAAATATTTTTGTTTAGATTTAAAAAATTAATTTAATAAAAAAATTACGTACAATTTATTAAAAAAAAGATATTTATAATTATTTTTATATAGACATATTATAATTAAACCAATTAAAATTAATTTTTTACAATGCTATAATAATGTAATTTTTCTTTTAATATACGTGGTGACTCTATTATTTATTGAATGTTTTATTACAGTGGAATACATTAAGCAATATATAATCAATTTTCATTGAAAAATATAATAACCTAAAAATATAATATTATTTATACATCGTTTTCATTGTCAGTAATTTGAAAAATTTCGTCAACAGCAACAGGATTTTCATCTAATAAGCTGATTTCATTGTCTTCAATAAAGTCGTCTTTAACATTTTTACAATTCTCTGGTGTACATGTACATACTGCGCAGCATTCTAAACTATAGGAAATACAATTACAATTTTTCGTAGAACATTTTCCGGTACATGAGCAGAAATACTTTTGTAAAATATAAATTTTGTAAAAAAAATTACGCAACATGTATTTGCACACCCTTATATGTATTTTCAATGTACCCTTACCATAGTCACGCACGGAGCAAATATCGTTGGGCGCTAATTTAGAATTACCTAAGAAATTTGTGGAGAAATGTAGAATATTTAGTAAGTAACCCAGTAATAATTTAGATACTTACCCACGTAGTATTAAATAAAATTAAAATTTCATTTAATCAATTATCAGATATTTTTCATATATATATATATATATATATATATATATATATATATATATATATATATATATATATATATATATTGTACCGCTTTTAAATAAAACGAGCGGTTCGAATTTATATAAATATATTTATTTATAACTTTACAGTTCGGTATTCTCTTATCAACTAAACTTAACTCCTAATTCCGTTACATATATATACCAAAGTATTATGTTCGAGAATATTCGGGACTAGTCCCACCTCTAATTCGTTATTCGACGGGTGGAATTTTACAGCGCTTGATATAAAGCCGACACTTCTCGATGCTTCGAGATGCGACCGTTAGGCGGGCCACTTAGATGCTGTTAGCTGCTGAACGCATGTTCGTAACACTGCTCCCCTCTTAGATCTGAGCGTCCCGATCAGGAACTCTATCTATAGGTCCAGGATGGCGGAAGCTACAGGACTCTCCAGCTCTGCATGAACCCCTCAGAAAGAAATAACAGTCTACTGTCTTTGAAGGACACGATCTCTTCGGATTAATGCAACACACAGTAATTCTTACACCGGTTTCTCGGAAGATCACTTCAAGCATACTTCTGACAATCTTCCAATCCAGATTATCTAGTGCATGGCCTATCTTGGGTAAAGCCAAGTTCTTAATGTCGTAATTTCAGACGACTTTCTTCAAATTAGTCAGAGCACGCCATATATCCTCGTAGCTTGCTCTGTCTGTATACGACTTTCTGGTCACCATATACAACAAAGATCGAGAACCATCTTCTAATCTCAGCACTCTTCCAACTTTAGGCTGCTGGTTTTTTAACTCGTCCAAGCGACCAAATTTCTTATAAAATACGGACGAGATTCCTTTAGTCATCTCAAGATCTTGGGCAACGCAGTGGGCTAGAGAGACGTTATGTGGAACACTAAAAAGATCCTGCTGAACTTCTGTCGTCACGCCGAATCTAGCACTCGTTCTCTCTGCGTAATTTGACATAAATTCATTAAAGCTTGGTCGCCGATCATCTTTGATCTCATGTTGAAGGGTTCGGACTTCTTCGGTTTCATTTGAGCCAGCATAAGGTGCAAGACGATTTATGTGAACTACTTTTGGTTTACCTTTCGGCAACTTCTTAATTCGGTATATTACGTCATTTATTCTCTTTTTAATTTCATACGGACCCTCCCATTGTCTTTGCAGTTTAGGAGACAAGCCACGACGACGTTGGGGATTATAAAGCCAAACAAGATCACCTACTTCATAGCTTTCATTCTTGCATCGAGAATCGTATTGATCTTTCATTCTGTCACTGGCTAACTGGATGTGTTGTCGGGCAAGTTCATGAATGTTGTTCATTCTTAACTTTAGGCAGTCGACATAATCTTCGCTTGCAACATGTTCTTCAGAAGGTCTGCAGCCAAACTCTAGGTCGCAGGGCAAACGAACTTCACGACCTAACATCAGGCAGGTTGGAGTCTGGCCCGTAGTTTCATTCACGGCCGAGCGGTAGGCCATTAGGAATAAATGAATGTGCTGGTCCCAATCTCTTTGATGTTCTGATACAACTTTGGACAGGTGTTTACCCATCGTTCGGTTCATTCTCTCGACCATTCCATCTGATTGAGGATGAAGGGGTGTCGTTCTGGTTTTATTGACGCCAATCTATTTACAAACGTTTTGGAAAAGGTTTGACTCGAAGTTTCGCCCTTGGTCGGAGTGGATCTCCAAGGGAACACCAAATCGGCTAAAGAATTCTTTAACCAGTACCTCTGCAACGGTAGCAGCTTCTTGATTTGGTAGCGCATAGGCCTCCGTCCATTTCGTAAAATAATCCATGGCTACCAGGATATATTTATTTCCATCATTTGTCTCTGGAAGTGGACCTGCAATATCGATTGCTACTCTCTCCATAGGACTACCAACATTGTACTGTTTCATGGGTGCCCTCTTTTTACCAACTGGACCATTACTAGTTGCACACAGTTCACATTTCCGGCACCATCTTCTTACATCATTTTTACAGTTCACCCAATAGAACCGTTCTCGAACCTTTTGCAGAGTCTTCGTAATACCAAAGTGTCCACCTAATGCGCCGTCATGCAACTGACGCAATACTTCTGACACTTTACTTTTAGGTACAATCAACTGAAGCTTAGTTTCTGTACCAACATCGTTCTCAAAGGTTCTATAAAGAAGATCATCTTTTAGCACTAGGCAATTCCATTGGCTCCAGTAACACTTGACTTCAGGACTACATTCACTAATGTCTTGCCAAGAAGGCCTTTCACTTCGATGCACCCAATCCAATACTCTTTTTATACATGGATCATCTGCTTGAGCGTCTTGTAGCTGTTGTGGCTGCCATTGATCATTAATGACGGTGGTTCGTCTCACAGGACAAAGTCTTTCTTCTAATTTAAGACAGTGATTACAATGTTCACTGCACGGCCTTCTCGAAAGCGCATCAGCATTTAAATGAACTCTTCCAGCTCTGTGTTCGATCTCGTAATCATATTCTTGTAATCGTTCTAACCATCTTGCCATCTGACCCTCTGGATTACGGAATTGTAGGAGCCATTTTAGAGCAGCGTGATCCGTGCGAAGAAGAAACTTTCTGCCATATAAGTACTTATGGAAATGCTCGCAAGCCTTTACTACGCCTAGCAATTCTCTCCTGGTAACGCAATAGTTTCTTTCTGGTTTCGACAAGACTTTGCTAAAGTAAGCGATGAATTTCTCCTGCCCATCTTGGATTTGGGAGAGAACAGCTCCTATTGCACTGTTGCTTGCATCGGTGTCCAACACAAATTTTCGTGCCTGTCTAGGGTAGCTTAAAATCGGTGCGCTGATCAGAGCCATTTGTAAGTGTTTGAAAGCTCTTTGACACTCTTCGCTCCATGTATATTCTTTGCCTTCTTCTGTCAACTTAGTTAATGGCTTGGAGATGTGGGCAAATCCTTTGACAAAACGTCGGTAATATGTACAAAGGCCAAGAAAACTTCTAATTTCGTGTTTATCTCTTGGTACTGGCCAATCCTTAATTGCTGCAAGTTTTTCAGGATCAGCTGTTACTCCATTACTTGATACAATATGTCCCAAGTACTTCACTTCTCTTCGAAACAAGTGACATTTCTTCGGACTCAACTTTAAATTCGCTGCCCGCAATCGTTGAAAGACTTCGGTCAGATTATTGGCATGTTCGTCGAAGGATCTTCCAACTACAATTACATCATCCAAATAAACCAGGCATGTTTTCCATGTTAGACCTCTTAAAACTGCCTCCATTAATCTTTCAAATGTGGCCGGAGCATTACATAAACCAAAGGGCATAACTGTGAACTGCCAAAGCCCTGATCCTATCGAGAATGCGGTTTTCTCACGATCAGCTGGCTCCATGTCCACTTGCCAATATCCACTTTTCAGATCGAGTGTGGAGAACCAACGAGAACCAGAAAGTGTATCCAAAGTATCGTCTATTCTGGGAAAAGGATAACTATCTTTTTTAGTTACCGCATTGAGCTGTCGGTAGTCAATACAAAAACGTGTTGAACCATCTTTCTTCTTTACTAGCACTACTGGTGATGTCCATGGACTGTTTGATGGTTCAATTACCCCTTGTTTGTTCATATCTTTGATGATGTCTTCGGCTTCATCTCTTTTCGCAAATGGAAGTCGTCTAGGTTGTTGTCTGATTGGCTGAGCGTCTCCGGTATTAATTTTATGCTTTACTATGCTTGTTTTGCCATTATCCTTCTTATCAATGGCAAAAACATCTTGAAATTCTATCAGCATAGACTTTACTTTTTTAGTTCGTTCATCATCAAGATCTTGGCCCGTTTTAATCATCGTCTCTACAAGCTCCTTTGGATACTTAGATTTCGACGGTTTCTCATTAGTACTCATGGAACAAATCGAAGCCACGGGAACACACTGTCCGATCAAAGTTCTTTTACTTAACTTAATAGCAGTTCCTTTTAAATTCATAACTCTTACAGGAACGACATCTCGAATTCTCACCAAAGCTTTTGCCGTTAGGAACTCGGCATTGTTCACATCTTCGACCATCCTTAAACTTCCCTCTCGGCAGTAACCATCAGGTCTGGCCATCAAAATTTTCTCACTATTACCGGGTATTGTTACGTCACAAGTAGTTATTAAGCTGACAACATCTTCTTTGTCTTCATGAAACGGCAACTCTTCACCACCGATCTCGAGAACTGCATCTTTGACATTCAATACAGCCCCAACTTTCCGTAGTAAATCCATCCCCAATATGAACTCGTCAGAGATCTCTGCAATTAATACTCGATGTTTCACTGTGGTCTGGCCAATGGATACTGACATATTAGCCTCGCCATATGTACTAATTATCTCACCAGTTGCTGTTCTAAGCTTTACTGTTGCAGGCGATAATTTAAGATGGTCTCGTACTACTTCTGGCCGTGCTATAGTTCTTGTTGCACCTGTATCTACCAAAAACGATATACATTTATTATTAATACGACCTTCGATGTACAAGCTATGAATTCCACCGGAGGACGTAATGTTCACAGTTACTATGGGGGCTGTGTTTCTCGAGGTCGGCAATTGCCCCTTAGTGTCGACCCGTTCTAGTTTTCCGACTGTTGTATCATTTTCTTGCAATTACGGCGAATGTGACCTATGTCACCACAATTCCAACATCTGGGCTCGCGTCTCTTCGGCATCGTGTTATGAACTATTTTTCGTACCATTTCTTCTAGACGTTCATCGTTTGGTTCGTCGCCTTCTTCAATGGTTCTTACTCAATGGCTCCGTGAAGTTTGACTAGCTGTTTCATGTTCAAAGGCAATAGCGAGCGCTTCATCTAGAACTTTCGGTCTTGCTAGTCGTAAAGCTTTCTGTAATTCACTTTCTTTTAACCCATTGACGAAGGTATCTACGGCAATTTCATCCAAAATGTTGTCTGGTACCTCCGGATAAGCCAATCGCACTATACGAGCAACATCTGCTTCAAACTCTTGCACATTTTCACTTGCTCGTTGAACTCTACTTCTTAGTTGCGCCTTGTAGACTTGTTGTAGATGGGCATCTCCGTAACGTTTGTCTAGTCGAGTAAACAAGGTCTGGTAACATTTTTCTTGGCCCTTAGAAATCGATCTTAGGATATCCGCAGCATCACCTCGTAAAGCAGCAGTCAAGGAAACAGCTTTTTCTTGTTGTGTCCAATGATTGGCTGTCGCAATAGCTTCAAATTGTCTAAGGTATATAGACCAAGAGGACTTTCCATCAAACGGTGGCAATTTGAATCTCATATGATGTGTCGTTTCGTCTCTCGGTGATTCTTCTTTTACTACCGGATCTAAAGCTACCGTATTAACTGGTGGTAGCATTTTTGTGTTAGTTATCATGCTCTCTAACTGTTTGATCTTCTCTTCTACTTTTTCGAATGTTTTGGATACTTCTTCAAATTTCTCATTATTCTCTATTCGGTATTCTCTTATCAACTAAACTTAACTCCTAATTCCGTTACATATATATACCAAAGTATTATGTTCGAGAATATTCGGGACTAGTCCCACCTCTAATTCGTTATTCGACGGGTGGAATTTTACAGCGCTTGATATAAAGCCGACACTTCTCGATGCTTCGAGATGCGTCCGTTAGGCGGGCCACTTAGATGCTGTTAGCTGCTGAACGCATGTTCGTAACAATATATATATATATATAAATATATATATATATATATATATATATATATATATATATATATATATATATATGTATATATATATATATAAATATATATAATATATATATATATATATATTATATTACATTATTAAAAAAGTCGAAAAGATTCGACTCTCGAAAGGCATATTCGAAATATTTGGGTCCACGTTTTTAGCGAGATAGAAACCATTTATCATTGTCAAAATATTCCAACTTATACTCGACGCGACGGTTTAAAGATTATAAAGCTATTTGTAGAAAAAATTTTTATTTTAGAAAAAAAATCCCAAAAATCACTAATTAAGGCATTTTTTCAACAAAAAAATGCAAATAACTTGAAAAGAAAGCATTTTTTCGAAAAATTATCAGGAGAGAAAAAGTGTTTATTTTGACGAGATACACTGAAAAAAATTGATTGAAAAATTGTATAAGTTATTTGTTAATAACAATTGCCGGCCCAATTGTAAAAATTTAAAAAAAATACATTTCATCTTGGAAAAATATATAGAATCGAATAAAAAAGGTTTGGTGCATTAGAAATGCAAAAAGAATTTTAGTAGGTTGATGCTCTGCTTATAGGGGTAAACCGCTCGTCTATAAAGAGATAAACTTATTTTTGTTTTGCCCCGGGCAACTATCTGAGTAAAATATGACATGTTTTACCGTAAAATGATTCCTTAAATAGTTTAGCAAACAACTACCTATTTCATTAACTTCTCTACGAACTTCTCCTTCGTCACGTAAATACCAATATCCTTATTTATTATTTATATTGTAAACTGTAAAGTTATATGAGGCAAGCCTACTTTTATAAAAAAAAAATCACTTTTGTCTCCGTTATGAACAACTTGACCTGCTTGCAAGTCAAAACAACTACTACAGTTGACGAAAAAGTCATTTTTAAATCAAATTCTTTTCTAATCGACTGGTTCGTTTCATTAATGTGATCAATGCTTTCCTGTGTTTTCAGCTTTTCTTCATTGGATAGATTTTTAAAATATTCACAAAAACATCATTTTTATTTTTTGGCTGAAAAAAAAAAACGAAATATTATACTCAGTATTGAAAATATTTTCATATAAATGCTTTCTAATAGGCTGACAATTATTTTCTCTACACTGCTTTACATACAATCAATACATTTTAAATAAGTTTAAGTCTCCCTGTAAATATATTTTTTGTGAGCGTACTCAGAAGTAATGAGATTCTATTACAGGGAAAGAATATATGTGCTTTCTTGCAAAATTCTTTTTTAGACGTTAATATAAAAAAAAATAGTAATAATATTATAATATAAATATTAAAAATACAGTTTCATTAGCCGACATAATAGTAATAACGAGCTACAAGAAGGTATTCACTTCTGTACTTGTCACTCGTCGTTTATTTATTTCTATTCATTGTTTTCTTTCATTTCCTTTCATCTAACCTAACCTAAGTTTAAATTTATCACAAATTTATCATAAATTATTTAAATAGTTTTATTTATTGGAAAAATTACCTTCCATTATGATTTTGTAATGATTACAAAAGTTTCTAGCTATAATAAATATATTTTTACAGTTGAAAATGTATTGTAATGGTCGCCTCAAAGTTTTAATAGGACCACCAACACCATAATGCATAAAATATGTGTGGATAAATTTACATAAAATTCAAACAATACCACCGTGGAAACAGAACGCCAATAAGTTATTTTAATAAATAGGGCTATTGTGATTGTTTTATTGGTTAAATACAGTGAATGCTCAAAGCATACGCTGAAAGCATTTAAAATGTAATATTGTTTATACAGAGGATATTAAATTACTATTTTCCCATAATTCACTTTAATAGTTATTTTAATAAAAACAGACATAAAAAACAAAATATAGTTTAAATTCCGTATACTAATTTTCGAAAACAAATTCAGATTTTTTGCTTTAATCTGTGCCTTCTAAGAATTGCAAGGCAAAGCAGACGTTGATAACGATGTTATTAGAGACATGGGGAATCTAAAATTTGCATTTCACGTCATATCTCCCCAACTAAGTAAAAATCCTTAGCAAAAATCCTTAGTGAAAATAAATCTATTCTATCTCAGGAAGCAACTCTAACATGGCTTCGAATGGACGCAAATAGCGACATCTGATATTAAAATCCGTAAACTAATTTTCGAAACCAAATTTAAATTTTTGCTTTAATCCGTGCCTTTTAAGAATTGTAAGGCACAACAGACGTTGATAACGATCTTATTAGAGACATGGAGAATCTAAAATTTGCATTCCACGTCCTATCTCCTCAACTAAGCAAAAATCCTTAGCGAATTGGTTTCAATTGGAATGCAAATTTTAGATTCCCCATGTCTATAATAACATCTTTATCAACGTCTGTTTTGCCTTGCAATTCTTAGAAGACACAGAAAACACAGTCAACACTAAAATTTCATGTTATAATTTTTGAAGATTAGGCTCGAAAGTTAGGTTAGATATCGAAACTTCATAGTAGTCGCTTAATAAAATGGATAAATTGTATTGATCTCATTCTTTCTTCTTCAGGTGCCATCTCCGCTACGGAGGTTGGCAATCATCATAGCTATCTTAATTTTTGAGGCAGTATCTCTAAATAGTTGTTTTGAGCTGCATCCAAACCATTCTCTCAGGTTCTTTAGCCATGAAATTCGTCTTCTTCCGATGCTTCTTCTGCCATCTATTTTTCCTTGCATTATGAGTCGCAGGATGCCATACTTATCGCCCCGCATCACATGTCCGAGATACTGTAGCTTTCTTTCTTTAATTGTAAGTTCAATTTCCTTCTCTTTGCCTATTCTTCTCAGTATTTCATTGTTTGTAACTCTATCTACCCAGGAAACCCTCATAATTCTTCTATAGGTCCACATTTCAAAGGCGTTAAGTCGTCTCATGGTATCTAGATTTAACGTCCATGATTCCACTCACATGATCTCATAGGAATTATAAATTGGTAAAAATCTCGCCACGATTATTTATGTAACGCGTTTATAACAACTGCGGCAAAATACAAAAACGGCGTGGAAAAGCTGCACTCTTTTCGTTTAAAACGCATCTTGATTTTTGTCGAAGGGACACTTGGATCAAAAGATATCGAATTTGGCCGTCGAGCTAATACAACTTTTATTGAACATTGATTTCGGTCTTGTAACTGACATTAAAAATTGCCGATCGCTTAAAGTATTGTTTCTGAGAGAACGGTTAATTTTATACAAAAAATGCTAATGAACATTTTTGTTTTGACATTTTCGGCAAAATTCAGCATCTTCGTATTATTTTTAGGTTAAACACAGACAGGGCGGTTTGCGCCGCGTCTGCGCCTCGTCGGCTACCGCGCGGCTTAAAACACATCAGGCGTTTTAACAGCGGCAGTAGTTTTGCTGTTGTATTCGATGTTGTCAAATTTAGTCGATTTTTGGATGTAGAATGGTATAATGATGTCTATAGAATCATCTAGTGAAAGTGACGACAATTTGTTTTTCCTAATTATTGCAAGTTAACTTTATATTAGATCAAAAAAGAAGAAACGCAGGTATTGGATACATCCCATAGTAAATAAACGAAAAAATAAAGCAATGTTTACACGTTGTTAAAGTTAAGCAATGTTACAATAGTTAAAGAAATTAAAGATGACGCAGAAAAGTTTTTTAATTTTATGCGAATGTCTAAGCAATCTTTTCAAGAGCTGTTAGAAATTATTAAAGAGCCATGTTCAAGAAATAACAGCCATATGAGAGAAAGCATATCACCAGAAGAAAAACTGATAATAACACTAAGGTAAGTTACCTACGTAGTTGTCACATACTTCTTAAGTATCTTAAAAATATATTTTTAATTTTAACTCGTTGACTGCGCATGTTTTGTGATTTTTATTATGTATGTACTATTAATATGTTTTGTTTATTTAGTTTTTAACAATGTTTCTCCCGTTTGTTGTATTTTATTAAATACAAAAAAATATAGGTAAAATACATTTTATAAAATAAATTTTTCTTATATTTTTTAATATATAGTATTTAATTAATAGCCGAGTGCCTACAGTTACATATATTTCAATCTAACTTATACAGGTGGTATTCAATATTTGCTTATTTTTTTCTTTATGTAATTGGTTATTTAATTACATCCTGGGCATTCATACATATTATTTTAGGAATTTTCCTGTCTTTAAATGTACATTTTGTTAAAGTTTTAATTTCCTGATTGTGGTAGTTTTATGGTTAAGAAGATTACAATCGTCAGCAGATTAAAATTTTTTGAATAATTTACATTTTATTGTTACACGATTTAAATAGAATGATTTGGATAAGAGCCTTTAATTTTTCCTACCTCTAATCCTTCTAACAATTACTAATATTCAAATTAACATTTTTCAATATCTTCTTAATTGCAAAGGGACCTAATTTAAATCCCTCAATTAGTTGTCAGGCATACAACTACCATCAGGCATTCAACAGCCTAAGCTGTTTGACCTGTCTTTACTTTCTAAATTCCAGTGAACTGCACAGGTAATAAAATTAATTGAAAATAACCTTTCTATCATGGTTGTGAATTAGCAAAACTTTACAAGGATGTACTTTTGATACCTTCAAAATTAAACTTTATATTAATTTGTTTTGAATAATATCGACTCTTAGCCAATACGAGCCGCTTAGCACACGTAGTAAAAATATAACTAATGTGCTCAGGACTCAGATTCGAGTAATTTTTAAAAATGAAATAAATTATATAACTTATGTTTAATATAACTTTCTATTTAATAAGTATTTTATTTCGAAATCAATATTTTCAAAAAATCTTGGTTAGCATATAATGTTTAATCATTAAAGATAATATAATTTTTTTAAATAAAAATACGAAAAAATTGTCAACTAAAATAAACTATATCCATAAGTAATATTCCAAATATTATATTATTCCCAAATTACTGGCCGTGTGTGGATTTCGGTAATTAATTTATCGATATCTATAGCTTCCATAATATATGCAAAATTTGGCAAACACTCACAAAAACAACCGAATAAAACCGCTGCAAAACAGTCACCCGTCTGTGTTGAAGCACGAGATATCTATGACTGATGTGCTGCCAGAAGTCATAAAACCGTCGACGGGCGCATGGTACTCACCATAGGCCGCGCGGCGAGCTAGCGAACAATGACTTGTCTGTGTTGCACAACATAAGTACCATAGACGAGAGACGGTTTTAAAAACCGCCTCGGCTGCTTGGCTTAAAATAAATATTATCTGATTGCAGTAAAATGTATTTTATAATTAATACATTATATGCATTCTTCTTGTGTAATTATTATGATTCAAAAATTACATAGTTTTTTGGCCACCCTGTAAGTAATTTTGTTAATATCTATCACTAAATACAGAATTAAATAACATTTAAACGTTGTCGAGGGTTTTGTCTCCAATTCTCTTAAAAATATATTCCATAATTTTTTACTATACAAGTAAAACCTAGAAATCATTACGTTAAATTAGAGAAGTTCAATATAAAAATAAATAGAATTTTATAAGCATATTATAAACAAAACCCCTAGAAAATAATTTGAAAAATAAAATATTGACTGCTGTCAAATAACTAAGTTAATTCAAACTTTCGACTTACTCTCTTTGTGTTGGATTTCATACCTGAAAAGCTATATTTCAGAGAGTTTATGTAAATATACCTAAAAATATTTGAATAAACCAAAATCAGTAATTATTATTGAATCAAGTTATTCGGAAATAATTAAGGTATTCTATACAGCAGCATGTATAATTCTGGATATATTTTGACTTAATCTCCAGTAATTAAAATTAAATAAAATGCGGTGCGCAAAAGGATGTAATTATTTAATATTTATTCATTGATATTATAATATAGACGTAAACTTAAAAGCCTTTAAAATTGTTATTAAAAAACAATCATCAAACTAAAAAAAAAAACAACAACAAACATATTGTATTAAAATGATACAAAGAAAAGTAAATGCTAAACGTGTCTAAAAACTCTTTTACAAAACTCACTCTTGTGCTGATTTCATTTAAATCATGTCAAACAGCAAGATGGTACAATGACGGGTTAACTAATGCAAGTTATAATGTACACTGTTCTTTCGTTTTGACCATATCACTTTAAGTATATTAGTTATATTATTGTATATTTGAAGAAAGTACAACTATTTCAAAAATTAACTTAAGAGATGGATTCGACAGTTACTTGAAATTGTTTTTTTTACTTTACGTGTCTCGACAGCGTAGGTCACTGACACAGGTACAGTTTTATTAAATTACATTACAGGAATATACAGGAACATCAATAAAGAAATCAGTGAAGAAATACATTAAATACATTAAATATTGGTACAATTATTAATTATCAAATTCTAAAATACGCTTAGATTTGGATAGAGTTCAAAGATTCTTTTTTCTTTCGTTATTAAAGTGGAGACAGTCTACGAGAATATGTTTAACAGATAGAATATTACCACAATGTGTACATGTAGGTGGATCTTGGGGAGTCATTAAATGTATATAAGTTAGTCTTGTAGAGCCGATTCTAAGTCGGCGAATTCAGATTTGTTTTTTTGTGCCATGAAAGAAAACTCAAGCGTTTTAACGCTTGGATCGATATCACGAAGCTTGGAAGGGATTTTATTCCAGTGATCTTGCCAAGACATTTGAATGACATTTTTAAAACACGTCTGTAAATTTGTATGTAGTTTTATGTTTTTAGTCTCCATATTAGAAGATGAGACTTGTTTTGCAAAGAACTTGGCTAGATTGTTACCAGGGATTCCTACATTAGACGGAATCCTGATCCCGATATTCTGGAGATAGTAAGTTTTTAGCTTGGAGAACAGAGAATACTTCAACAGTATGTATGCAGCAAATAGTGAAAGATTACAAGATATGATTAAATCTGTGTTTGAAGTTACAGCACATCCAACAGCTATAGGACTCTTAGAAGCATTTTTGTAAAAAATTTGATCAAATCTGTTGTTAGCAATTAATTCTTTAAAGGTTTGCCTTAAAAATTGTGGATTTGTCTGATGCTTGGCATAATTATTTAACGAGAGATTAAAATCTACTATCAATTTATTCCAGGGAAATTTAGGCGAAATTAACATTGGAGTTGTGACTGAAAGATCGATACTATTCAGATTTGGTGAGAGATACTGTGGCATAGATTAAAGTTTAATAGGAGAAGGATAATTTAAAAGGTCATTACTTACTCATCTATATGCTGGGTTTTCGGTATTAGCTGAGATTCGAGACAAACATTTCAAAAGAAACTGTCGGCGACGTAGCCAGAGAGGTTCATTAGCTTCTGGGTATAAACTCTCTGCTGGGCTCGACCTGAAGGCTCCAAGGCATATTCGAAGTACAGTATTGTGTACACAATTAGAAAGTTTTAAATCTGATGGGCTAGCTGATATATAAATGAAACTGCAGTATTCTATTCTAGAACGAATAAGACATCTATAAATCTGAAGTAAGGAGTCTTCGTATGCACGCAAATGATGATTAGACAGAGTTTTTAATATGTTAAGATTTGTCATGCACTTAGTTTTGAGATCTTTTAAATGGCATTTCCAAGTAAGTTTATTGTCGAATGTGAGCCATAAAATCTGAATACTCTTTACTGCAGGTAGACAAGTATAATTTATGGTAATTTTAGGATTTATAGTACTGGCTGTCCTGCGAGAAAACTTAATGATTTTTGTCTTTTCAACAAAGAAGTTAAATCCAATTACTAAAGTCCATTTAAGCAGTTGATCGGTAGCATTCTGCAGCAATTTGCAGGTGGCAAGTATGTCTTTGCCTCCGCAGAATCATCTGCGTAGAGTGCAAACTTGACTGTAAGCTCCATTTTTTTACATATATCGTTTAAAACAAGAATAAAAATTGTAGGACTCAATACCGACCCTTGGGAACGCCATCAGTTTGTTTGAAAGTCCTTGAGAATTTGCCATTCTCTCCTACGTAAAAGGTTCTATTGGTTAGAAATTGATTAATACATGAAAATATATTTCTAGATATACTGTACTCCTTGAGTTTAGCCATAATAAGAGGCCTATACAGAGTATCGAATACTTTTTCGATATCAAACGAAACAGCTATTATGTCTTGTTTGCTTGAAAGGCGTTAATGATTAATGTTCGGAGGATTGCTAGATTGTCAGCTGTACTTCGATGTGATCTAAAACCTGCCCTTAGAAACGAGATGGGTAAAGCAATCTGTAGGCCATAATCTTTGAGTGCTGACTAGATAAGTTCATGTGGAATAGATGGAAATATATTTGATAGAACTGGACGTTTAGCTGATCTAATTAGTCTTCTACTACTATGATCTACGCCTCCTACGGGAACAACAGGATTATTTGTAAGTAATTCTACATATAATAAGGTCTACACATTCTATATTATTTGGGTAAACGCACAATCGGTTGTTCGAGATTCTAAAAATGAAGCTGATGTTTTTCGGCCTAATAATATTTCCAATTGATTTGACGTAATCAAATAATTTAAGATAGTTATTAGTTATATGGAACACTATAGCCTGCTCTTTCTTTAGGTACGTAGTTTTAGGTATAGATCTGGCAGTGGCACTATATGAAACTGGAGGGCTGTTACTTTCAATCGTATTACTGTTATTTGCAGTTGGAGAACTTATATTTGATTTCACCTCGCCCATGTAGTCATAGCTTGATCGCTAATATTTATGAGTTGTGTTTGTTATATGCAACTTGTGTCTTTGTTTGTTATGTCTTCAAGACAATATAAAGTAAATTAACTAATTTACAACCCACTTTGAGGCAGGTATAACATAATTTTACGGTTTACTTTATTCCATTAACTATATGGTTCAAATTTTAGGTATTTTTGAACAGTTAAACAATTTTGTTTATATCCGAAAATTTTAACAAAATTTCGGCACTTCACACACAGAACTTAACTCGTTCAGTTCCCTTTGACTTTTTTTGTTGATGTATATTAATTTTATATAACAATAAAACACTGAAAAATTTTGTTTTTTAAATTCCACAAAATTGATGATAAAATCTTATCACTACATTTTATAGTTTTTAACTAAATAGGTTAAGATGGGTAGAACTGTCTGTCTCAAGTTGGTCATTCAGAATTATGTCTGTATTTTTTAATTGGTTAATTCCATAGATTCCAATAAAAGTAGCTTAAGGCCTTTATTTTGGATATGATGAATTTGAAATTCGTTCTTAAAGGAGTGATTATGGTCTAGAAGGTGAAGTAAGTACATATTATCTATTCATCCATTATTAAAAGCCCTTTATTGTTCTGCTATTCATTTGTTAAAAGTTCTACCAGTTTGACCGATGTAAGTTTTTGGGCAGTTGCCACATTTAAGTTTGTATATACCACTGTGTAAGTGCATTTTTTTGGCTCTTGTTGTTTTTAATATATTTGGCTAAGTTGTTGTTTGTTCTAAAAGCTGGTGTTATTCCTTACTTGGTTCTTGATAGTAAAATACCATGAAGACTAGACTCTCCATAACTATCCACCAAAATAGAAGTTTAGACATATAACTAGAAAAGAGATATATAGCAAGATCTTCAGCACGATGGTTGGACCAAATAAAGGAATTACCAGTTACCCATTTTTAAAAGCACAACAACACACACATGAGGCAGGAGATTAGATAGATATAGTCAAACAAATTACATAATGCCACTACATTCTTACGATAAATTTCGAACGATATAAACCTAAAACCACCAACTTGGCGACGTGTCGCTTTATCGAAAAGTGTTCCTTTTTTGCTTTTGAGAATAGTGAGCCGCTATCTGCTATCAGAGTGAGGCAAAGCTGAAGAACGGCTATAAAATTAGCGTTTTTAAAATGCAGCTTGTTCTATCTGCAATATTTTATGGGAGTTGATTCTAGCACGTACTTGTACTCATTAGCAACTTCGTTACCAGTCAAGTGTAGAAGTTTGGCTGAAGAAAATCGAACTTTCTTAATGGAATTATTGGTATGTATGTGCCCTAGGTGTTGACAAGGAGTTTTTAGAGTCTGTTTAGCTGAGTTGTTAAGGCTATTTATCGTACCCAGTACATATCTCTTGCTGTTGGCAAGTGAACGGATTAGTGCAAATGGATAGTCAGCACGTTTTCTTATGCATTACCGCAGGATTTTTCTTTTAGTGGCAAAGATGCTTTTGCATTGTCGTTTGTTAATTAATTCATAAATAAAAGTCTTATATTCGATAATTGGCCTGACAAAGGTTTTGTAAGTATGTAGGTGAGTTTTGAAACTCTTTTATCAGGCAGCGAACGTGGGAGATTAGCTATTTTTCGTATTCCGTCTAGAGTTTGCTTAATATCAGTGCCAAAATATAATGATTTGAGTTTTGTTTATGGATAGAGTGACTCTCTATCTATTCACCATTTTACAATTTTGTTTAATTGATTTTGTGCTTATTGGTATTATTATCAAATACAGACAAGTCTCTTAGCGTCCCTCTGTGGGTACATGCGGAAAGTAAAGCCGTATCGTCAGCATATAGCAAGATATATTCTGATCTGTTTATGGGGTAGAGGATGTGACTATTATATACTGTGTATATTGTAGGAGCTAAAATTAATCACAGAGGGACTCTAGCTATTGTAGTGAACGGTGTTAAGAATTTGTTGGCCACCTTGACTTGAATTGTCCGATTGGAGAGCTGGGAATGTCAAATTTGACGAAAGATGTCGGCAGTCCAATTTGCTACAGTTTTTTAGTCAGTTCTGCATGGTACATTTAATTGAAGGCCTTTTGGACGTCTAAGAAGATGCCTATGTCCCGGATTAAATTCAAATTAAAAGTTATGTATAATAAAATATGCCTCTAGGGATTCTACGAGTCTCTCCTTGCGAATTCTGTCATAGACTTTACCTAGACTATTTAAGAGAAAAATTGGTCTATAAGATTCTGTGCTGGTTCTGGGCTGCCCTAATTTAGGGATCATAATAGTGTTGAATACTTATCCCATTTTTTTTAACCTATTCTCTATCCTTCCATTGTTGGATATAGGTCTCCCCCAGTTCTCTCCATCTTTCGCTATCTTGAGCTGTTCTCTGCCATGTGGGACCTCCTTGTTTCCTGATGTCACTTTTCCACTATTTGCATTATATGGACGCCACTTTCCGATGGCATTGTTCCATCGTCGGTCTTGGAGACGTTCATTGTGTCCAGCCCATTTCCATTTCAGTTTTGCTGCTTGTTCTATCGCGTCTACTGTCTTTGTTCTGGTTCTGATCCACTGGTTACGTTTTCTATCTCTAAGTGATACACCCAACATTTGTCTCTCCATCGCTCTTTGTGCCTTCCTTATCCTATCCAAATTGGCCTGTGTAAATGTCCATGTCTGTGCTCCGTAGGTGAGCACCGGTATTATACAGGAGTTATATACCTTGCTTCGTAAGTATAGAGGGATTGTTTGATTTTTTAGAACGTAAGAAAGTTTGCCGAACGCTGCCCATCTCATTCTTACTCGTTTCGATATTTCGGCTGTTTGATTTTCTCTGTTAGCTCTGATTGCTTGTCCTAGATAGATATACTCATTTACCTGTTCTATTTTTTTTTGTTTTTATTTTTATTGCCTCTTGGTCTTCCGTGTTTGTCATTACTTTTGTTTTGTTAAAGTCAATTTTTAGGCCTTTTTGCAGTGATTTTTCATGAAGTTCATTCAGCATTAATTCCAGTTCTTGTCGTTCCGAGGAGATCAGGAGTATATCATCTGCTTGTCTAAGGTGATTTAGGTATTTTCCGTTAATACATATTCCTCTCTTTTCCCAATCTGTTGATTTTATTATGTCTTCGAGGGTCAAGGTAAACAGTTTAGGGGAAATTATATCGCCTTGTCGGACTCCTCGTTTAACTTTTATATATCCGTTATTAATTTGTCGTCCAGAATTACGGTCATGGTTGCGTTTTGGTAAATACCATGTATCAATTGTCGGTATCTTGAATCTACTCTACTATTGACCAGAGCTTCTTCAACCGCCCAGTGTTCAATGCTGTCGAAAGCCTTTTCATAATCTACGAATGCTAAGTACAGCGGAAGGTTGTATTCATTGGTTTTCTCAATTAAGATTTTAAGCGCATATAGATGGCTGTTCCACTGGTTGGTAGTTATCATGTTTATAGGTTAGTCGGTTGTTTATTATTCTTGTGAAGGTTTTATATAGTTGTGACAAAAGGGAAATAGGACGGTAGTTGTTTAGGTCTGTTCGGTCTCCTTTCTTATGTATTAAGATTGTGTTAGCATTTTTTTTTATCGTGTCTCCTCCTTCTTTTAGCAGTTCCGTCAGTATTTTGTCCTCACCGGCCGCTTTATTTCTTTTCATGACGTTTATGGATTTTTCGATTTTATCTTCAGTTATTTCTGGTAATACCTCTGAGCCAACATTTTGTATTTTCCTCGAGAGATTCTGTTTAGATGATACTGGTGGGTCATTTTTAGAACTGTATAGGTCTGTGTAATATCTTTCTGTGATTTTTACTATTTCTCCTAGATCTCTTTCTTTATTGTTCTCAGTTTTAAACATAAATCTTCCTTTATCTGTTTTCTTATAGTTTTGTTCAGTTCGGTAAACTCCACTATATTTCTTTAGTTATCATTCAGTAGTTGTCGTCGTTTTTTAGCATATCTTGTGATTTAGCGCTAATTTTTTGTTGTTTTCGCTTTTGTTTATTAGCAATCTTCAGGCCTGCTTCTAGTAGTTCTGTTGTTATTTTTTCGTTTTAATTCGTCTAGTTGCAAACCCTTTAGCTGTGATATATCACTTCTTTTTAGCTGGTTTATGTATTGTTCTTTGTGTTCTTTAAGAAGT
>OU898278.1:124679109-124695923 GCA_918026665.1 Diabrotica balteata
AAAACATACAAATTAGGTTGTAAACTCCAAGCGAAATTTGACACAAATGACAGTTCTAGAGCTGTAAACGTCAAAAAAGTAAGGTTATTAATGACAAAATATATTGGCATTCCTTAATCGTATAGCAGCATATGATTTTATTATAAAATCAACAAATTTGAAAAACTTAAACTTGTGTGACTGATCATAATAAATTGATCACTCACTGTTTCAATCCTTTTTTTGAGGCGGATTACTCTTCCTTACTTTACTTATTTTTTATCACTACGTGCCTTTTAAACATTGGCTATTTGTTGCCACTATTTTATATTTCTGCAATTTATCGTTACGTTTCTGTTACGTTCATTTTGTTGATGTCCTGTTTTATCTACTCCCACCATCTCTTTTTGGATCTTCCCCTATTTCTTGGCTCCAACGTAATCCAAATTATGTTTTTTAATTATTTATGTCGGTGTTTTCTTTTATTTTGTGTCTCACGAATTCTGGTCTCCATACCTTTTTTTTATTTAAACAAATATACCCACATCAACCACTAAGGGTTATTAGCGGGGGGACATACACAAACAGTAAGATACATATTGTTACATAAAAAATATTTTTTACAATCTGGTATATAGTTTAGTCATTTTAAGATAACTTAATAAAGACTGTAAATTTGACGTTAGTACACTTTTTGAATTGTACACTGGTACACTGGACACTCAACAATTATATTTTTCACTGACAACTGAGTGTTACACATCGGAGCAGCCTCCTGGTTGAAGATATACTTGTGGGTAAGGAAAGTATGTCCTATTCGGAGTCGGTTGATGATGACTTGGTCTTTTCTATTATTTGGTAAGATGAGTTTGGTTCCTACCTTACTTAGACATTCTTTGACTTTGTTGGCAGTGTGATCCCAATTAGTTTGCAGCTCTGTACATGTGGGCTTTGATATTTACTTTCTGATCAGTCCAAGCCATTTGATTTATGATAGAAATACTTTGGTCGGTGGTTGCATTGTTTGCCAGAGAGTCCACTTCCTCATTACCACTTATTCCCATATGGGAAGGTACCCATCGTTTTGTTGAGTCTGTATATAAGATAACACTTCTTTGATCTTGAGATCAAAGCGTATGGCGTGAGTTTTATATAGCTGTTTTATTCCAAGTAATGCGCTCATTGAATCGGTGATGATAACAGTAACATCGATTGGTGAATTGCCGTAAGTTCTCCGGTATATACACAACAATTTGTTGGGATTCGTATGGTAGACTTGGCGTTTTTGTAGATGTAGGCTGCAGCATGTCCTTCATGACATTTGGAAGCATGAGTGAAGATTTGATGGGTTGTTGGGTATTTGGATATTACATTTTTATAAGCTTGCTGTATAAGGAAAGGATGTGTGGAATGTTTCGGGAGTTCTTTTAGAGACGTATCTATTTTTGGAGGTTTGATTATCTAAGGAGGAACATTTACATGAATAGGCATAGTAAGACTGAACTGTTCTAAATTACGACCATTACGTTTTATTAGTTCAGAAAATGGTAGTTTTTTTATTGCAATGTTTCTGTAAAGATCGGACGATATATTTGTTCTGCAAATTGTTGAGTAGGTTACGTTGCTGTTGTTTGCTGAAATTCTGGCAACGTAATTTAGTAATAGGAGTTGCTTTCGTTGGCTTTAAAACAGTTCATTAGCCAGAGCTTGTAAGCTACTTACTGGACTAGTTCTTGTGGCACCTAAAACTAGTCTCAAGTACATATTTTAAATGAAGTCAAGCTTTTTAAAGGTCTTTTGTTAGCAGTATCGTAGCATAAACAACCGTAGTCTAGTTTACTTCGTGTTAGTGCTATATATAAAGTAATTAAGGTTGTTGTATCTACCCCACAAGAGGTATTTGACAGCACTTTTAGTAGATTAATTCTAGATTTGCAAGAACGTTGCAAATTGGTGATGTGGGTTTCCCAGTTTAAGCTACGTTCAAAAGAAAGTCCTAAGAAACTTATTTCTTCTGCTTGTTTCAGGACAACTCCATTTAGTGCTAATTGAACATTAGGATAATTTTTTCTTTTGCTAAAAATTGAATATCGTGTCTTTTCACTACAGAATATAAAGTCCGTGTTTTAAGACCAATTTTTGAGCTTTCAATTGTGTGTAAGTTTGTTTGCAGTATATGTGTTCCCAGAATTACATTGTTGGTTCTTAGATAAATGACAAAGTCATCTGCATATAGGCTAGTAAATACAGGTAGTTTTATTTAATGTATAGTATAATACTATTTATTTTAACTAGAAACAGAGTAAGGCTTAGGGTAGATCCTTGTGGAGTGCCGTTTTGAAGTACTCGTCTGGAAGATGTAAATCAATTGGTTCTATCTCGAAAAGTTCGTGTTTCTAGAATTTTTTTAATAAAGGGCAACATGTGCTCTTGAAGATCCTATTCTTAAAGTATTTTTAATATAAAATATCTCCATGTTGTGTCGAACGCTTTTCTTATGTCAAAAAATACGGCAATAAGTTTTTGATTGTGCAGAAAGGATTCATGTATACTTGAATCAAGTGTTATTAGATTGTCTGTTGTGGATCTACCCGTACGAAATCCACTTTGTCTGATACTTACTGTATCAAAGTGGATTGATCAGATACTTAGGGTATTGTTTTCGAGGTACCATTTAAGGCGATAATTAAGGATTTTTTTCTAAAAGTTTGCAGATACCACACGTAAGTGATATTGGACAATAGGAATTTGGATAGTCTTTTGGTTTATTATATTTAAGGATTGTAATTATAGTTGCTTGCGACCATATTAAAAATATCAACTAATATTAGCTTTGCATTCAGAGAAAGATTTCTTAAGAAAAGAGAGTGTATATCATCAGGTCCTGGACTCTAATTTTTAGCACTTAAACAAAATTCTAATTCTTCAAGACTTACTGCTTTGTTTATTGGATTGCCACTCTCTGTGATTTGTATATTTGAAGACTCCGTTAGTTTTTTGTGCTCCAGAAAGGATATGCTGTAATTGGAATAACCAGAATTAAG
The DNA here is from genome assembly GCA_918026665.1 of Diabrotica balteata. Classification (NCBI taxonomy): domain Eukaryota; kingdom Metazoa; phylum Arthropoda; class Insecta; order Coleoptera; family Chrysomelidae; genus Diabrotica; species Diabrotica balteata. Next base: position 124,682,133 of record OU898278.1, read on the forward strand.
TTCGTAGATATCTGCTAGTATTTCTGGAATATCTTCTTTGTTTGAATGCGTCTGTTTAATGTATGATAGAGTATTTATACCTCAAAAGTATTTTGTCCCTTTTATTCTGCGGACTTGGTTTCATATGTTGCCTAAGGGAGTGGAAGGATTCATTGAAGAAACGTACTTTTTCCAACTTACTCGTTTTGCTTTTTTGATTAATTGTCTGCTTGGAGCTCTGAGATTTTTAAACCTTAAAAGGTTTTCCATAGTTTTATTTTTAAACTTCTTTGAACTATTTTTTCTGCTTTTGAACAGACTTTACAATGTTTTATAGTCGTGACATTTTTACACTCCAAAATTACTACTATTTCGGCAATTAAATTTTTGTCTCCCAAATCTCCCAAAAAATGTACGATTACCCTCGTTCCTGTTATCAGCACTATTTTTTTTCTGTTTTAAGTTCCTACCAAAGAATAAAAAAAATAATCCCAATAGTGTGCTTTCAAATTTCAAAATCAATTTTTTGTTATCAAAAAAGTAGATATTTTCTGTGGAATTCGTCATGTAGGGACTACCACGTAAAACTGAGGTTGACATGTGAGTAAGAAGGGGTATTTGAGATGCTTTCCTACTCCATTATCTCCCGAAGTTTAAATACATAATAAACTTCCTCTGTGGCTCAGTGGTAAGAGTGCCTGCCTTTAAATCTAAAGGTCGTGAGTTCGAATCCCACCTGGGTGGAAATTTTCGTTTATTAAAAAAATTAATAAATGAAAATAATTTCTATCCTTGTGTGATCGGTACACACCGGAGGGACCGCAGACGTTCGGATACAATAAGCGTCTCTTAACAAAGACAATGAAGTCGACTTTGCTAAGTATCAAGACAATTACTCTACACACACAAACACGCACACACACACACACTACATTAATAAACTTATCTTGATTGAGACTGGCTGAATGACAATTGTCCAAGCCAAAACACACACACAAAAAAAATACATAATGCATATTTAAATTTATTCGGATACAAATTACTAGGATAAAAGCTAGTAATGCGTATGATTATAGAACAATATTTGTACCTGAATATTTACAATCCAACAACAATAAAGCTATGCAAATCATTTGACTGAAACGGTTTTTTGCATAGTAATTCCAAAAGCTACTAATTAACCTGCTACATAAGTCAATAAAAATGATATTGGCCAACAACCCCGTAACTGCATACGCCATTTGCGTAATTCAAAAGAGACGAGCTATCAGGATACGTGAATAATTTGTGATAACACTACCCAACCCCCATTACAACTGTATCCAATTGACCCTATTATTTCTGCAAACTCGCCTACGTCCAATTTAAAAAGGCTCTTTATTCGTTATAACAAAATTTATATTTGAAGATATCCTCTGTGCCCACACAACGATTTTTTGATGATTCCGCCCTCTCGTTACACGTTTGAATCTTTAAATGTTTATTTTGGAGTTTTTCGTTTAATCATTAAAATTATATTATCTCGATGTAATAATTATGTTTTAACGTGTAATATTAAAAGAAAACGTAGGTTTTGACAACTAAAATGTGTACTTTTCATGTTATGTCTTAAAAGTTTTACAGGAAATGTGATTATAGAGTAACGCAGATTTTTTTGCATTTGATTGAAAAGCCCAGAAGGATACAAGTTAAGAAAGATGTATTCTAATTTAAAAAATACTTATATACCGGATAATAAATCATCGAAATCATCGGGTTGATTTATTAACCGAGTTAAATGATTTATTTTTTACCAATTTAATTACTGAGATTGGTAACCATATCAAAAACATTTTAATACATTGAGAAAATACAGCATCTCGAGTTGATACGTCATTACAGCTACATTTTTTTCATATTGTGTGTGATTTGTTGCAAAAAATTTGTCAATTTGTTTGTCGTTTTTATACCTCTTACGTGTGCGTCCAGACTGACGCATAAATTTATTATTAGCTAAATAATAATAATAATAGAGTTTGTTTATAACAAAAAATGTGTTATTAACAATATAAATTTACATATTTTATACAATTTATAAATAAACCCAGTTTCTTACAGAAGTTGTGTGTCACATGGACTACAACTTGTACGTGATTGTTGAATTTTTTTTTAATATATTCGCACAAATTACAATTATAAAATTTTTAAAATAGTAACATACAAACTATTAACAAATTACAATTAAAAAAACGTAAAATTTAAAAATATAGTATTTATTTAAAATTTAAGCTCATTAAAAGCTATTCATTAATTCATGCAATTTATATCGATTACCATGGATCCATTGTTTTATTCTTTTTTTTTATTTTTTTAAAGTGTATTGTTTTTATTGTAGATGGTAGGCAATTAAACATTTTTAGTCCCAAAAAAATCAATGCAACGTTGGCCAATGGTTTTCCCTTTTTTCGGTACTAATATCGTTAAATTTCTATTTCTAGGTCGATATGCATTGTGGGTACAATTCAGAAATGATTTCTCACTGTGTAAATATAATAACGATTTGTAGGAGTAGAATTGGTTTAAATCCATAAAATGACTCTGTAAATAAAGACTTTAAAAAGACAAACACATGCCAATATGACAGTAAATTTCTCGTGTTAGTAATTCCATAGAAATTATGAGGAAAAAACCAGGAAAAAAACCTCATAATACTATCCCGACATGGTAAGTATTTGGTCGTGCATTTAGTTTACCTTCAATAAACACCAAATTCTGATTTTATGTTTGTTATTTAAAAAAAAACATAAATGAGGTATCTTTTATATGTTACTGACTTACTAATACGGGTATTTTCTTTTTAATAAATTCCTCTTTGAATATGGGCAACCAGATCCTACTACATTCTGCCGAGGAATTTGCAACACAATTGGTCTCATTTAGCATAATTAGAGCATATTTAGCATAAAATTGGACTTGAGAGTTAGGCTAGTAAGGCGTTATATTTTCTCGACTCTGCTTTATGGGATGGAAGCATGGACACTTAACGCGTTGATTGCTAAAAGTTGGAAGCATTTGAAATATGGGTGTATAGAAGAATCCTGAAGATGTCATGGACCAAGCATGTAACAAACAACGAAGTCATGAGAAAAATCAACAAAAGAATAGAGGTATAAGAAACCATCAAATTACGAAAGCTGCTATACCTGGGGCATGTTATGCGTAATGATAGATATAACCTACTTCATTTGATTATACAAGGGAAAATCCAGGGCAAGAGAAGTGTATAAAGAAGAAGAATCTCATGCTTGCGTAACTTGAGGGAATGGTACAGATGCACATCAATTGAACTATTTAGAGCAGCAGCATCTAAGATCAGAATAGCCTTGATGATTGCCAACCTCCGTCGCGGAAATGACACGTGAAAAAGAAGAAGAAGCATAATTAGAGCCGCTTCTTTGATTTTTCTTTTTTCACCATCCCTTTTTTGGACTACATTTGGTTAACTTATTCTAACATTTAATGGCGTTGATGTTTCACTTAAATAAAACTGATCGCATTTACAAGGTATTTTATAAATGCAATTCTTTGTCTTTCTTGTTCATTGTTAGGTTTGGACTTGGACAAAATAGATCTCAACGTGGTTGTTGTTTTGAATGTTGTTGAAAAGTTAAATTTATTTCCTATCCTTTTAAGCTTTTCTGATAATCCTTTTATGTACGGTATTGTTATTTTTCTATATTAGGTAGGATCTCGTTCTAAGTTGTTGTATTCTATTCGATCGATTTTTAATAATAATATTGTGATTTGATTTCAAATTGAAATATCTGTTGGTGTGTGTTGGTTTTCTATACACCTGAGTCTCATATCCAGTATGCTTCTTAGAGATTAATACATCCAGGAAAAGTGTGTTATTATATTCCTTTTCCAGGGTAAACGTTATTGTCTCTTCTTTATCGTTTGTATCATTTAGGAATGTGTCCAACAACTCTGATCCATGAGGCCATACTGAGAATTCATCGTCTACATATCTTCACCATACTGTGGATTTTAAATTTTGTTTAGAAATGATATTTGTTTAAAAATCTTCCATAAATATATCGGCTAGTAATGGAGATAAACTAGTGCGCATATAGCCGCCGATATGTTTAGTCCTGTTCGTGTTGCCAATGTGTCATCACTCTCTAATTTTGTCTTGAATATATTTAAAGTCTCATCTAATGGCACGTTTGTGGCACAATGGCACAATGGCACAATGGCACAATTTATTTAAAAAATGTTGTGTATTTTTATAAATGTGTAATTTTTATATGCAAATGGTTTTAAAATATTTAATAAAAATTTTGATACATCACTACAAAGCTAGCTTCTCCATTCTTAAAAATTTTCTTAAAAGTGTTTGTTTGTCTTTGTGTACTGTATTGTTATGTCCAAATTTACATGTATGACATTCTGCTCATGTCGGATAGGCCACAACTGACGAAATGCCCCTGAGGATGATCTATTGATCGAAAGTACTTGAGCAAGATTTAATTAATTACTGTGTTCGATATTTGCCTTGTATACCATCAAAGTTTAAAAATTTTTTGTTGAATGAACTGGGGTATTGCTCCTGAGGTTGCCCTTTATAACCTAGGCTAAAGATCGGAGAGTACATTACTTCCTAGATCAGAGAGTACTTTTCCCCACAGCCTGGGCTATATACATTTTAACATAGACGAAGTTCATTAGATTACATAAAATCAACTTTAACTTAAGAATACCCGTCAGAAAATTCATAGTATGCGATTTGTCTTTAAAAAGACAACTACATGAAAAAAACGTGACTTCATAGTAAATCATCATCATCAACTAGCCTCTAACGTCCACTGCTGAACATAGGCCTCTCGCATGCTCTTCCACTTAGTCCGATTTTGCGCCATCTGAATCCAATTTGTAGTCACTCTTTTTATGTCATCTGTCCATCTCGTTGGGGGTCGACCTCTATTTCTGTATGCTTGTATTCGGGGTCTCCATTCCAAAATTCTTTTTGTCCACCGGTCATCAACTGATCTTGCTACATGACCTGCCCAGTTCCACTTTAGTGTTGTTATCCTTTCAATAACGTCTGCTACTCCTGATCTTTTGCGTATAGTAGCATTGGGTATTCTATCACGTAGAGAAATCCCTAACATAATTCTCTCCATTGCTCTTTCCGCAACTTGTAGTTTACTCACTGTTGTTCTTGTGAGCGTTAGGGTTTCTGCGCCGTAGGTCATCACTGGCAAAATACATTGATTAAATACTTTTCTTTTCAGACACATTGGAATCTTAGACCTAAAAATATCCTTCATCCTTCCAAATGCAGCCCAAGCGAGGTTTATTCTTCTTTTCAGCTCGATTGTTTGGTTGTCTCGACTTATTCTGATCTCATGGCCTAAGTATTTATAGGAGTCAACTGGCTCAATATCTTTGTCTTCTACTGAGATGTTTTTGTTGTGGACTAAATTTGTCATAAATTGTGTTTTTGAAAAATTTATTTTAAGACCAACTCTTTTTGTGGCAGTATGGAGTTCTTGGAGCATTATCTGTGCCTGATCAAAGCTGTCTGCAATAAGAACGATACGTTCGATACGATACGTCATAGTAAATGTTTAATAAAAAATCAGGAACAAAACCTCATAATAAATACTCTCCCGACATGGTTAGTATTTGGTCTAATGTTTAGTTTACTTTCAATAAACATCAAACTCTAATAATTATATATGTATGCCATTTAAAAACATAAATCATATATCCTCGATATATTACTAATAGTGAGATTGTGCTTATATTTACTACCTCTTTCAATATAAGTAACCATATTCTACTCCATTTTTCCGAGGAATTTGCGACACAATTGGTCTCATTTAGCTAATTAAAGTCGCTTCTCTGATTTTCCCTTCTTGTAAAACGACTATTCTAATACTAATTCAGCCGTATGCTTATGTGACCTGCAGAGTTTTATAAATAAGTAATATACATAATAAAGAGAATTTTTACAAGCAAATGCAAGCGAGCAGCTATGGAACAGTATTTCAGAATTTCATCCCCTTTTTTAGATATAATCTTCTTTGTTATACTTTAATTAAAAGTTTTAATTTTGCATGTACAATATAATTTTGTTTTCTTTGTTGAATGCATAAATTATACTACACCTTTATCCGATTAAAATGAAAATTGAAGCACCTATACCAGTTACTACTTGTTAGTCAGTTCATGAGCTACAAGTATTAACGTAAAAATAACAAAGTTTGCTTTAAATTTTAACCAGGAAGATTTTTAGAGAATATTTAATTATGTTCGTTTTAATTATTTTAGTGTATATGTAATTATGTTAATTTTAATTAAAAACATAGAGCGTCCGTAAGAAATAACTTAATAAAATAATTTAGCTAAATTTAGAACTAGATGGATGACGCAAGTTAACCTTCCTCGGACTTCTTCTTCTTCTTTGAGTGCCTCTCCTATCGGAGATTGGATATCATTATGGCGATTCTAATTTTATTTGCTGCTGTTGTGAATAATTGGTTAGTGATACAGCCAAACCATTTTCTTAAATTTCTTATCCTGGACATTCTTCTACGGCCTGAATTTCTGTGTCCTTGAATTTTTCCTTACGTTATATTTTGTAGGAATGTGTACGTTTGTCCTTCATCAGGTGGACTAAGTATTCAAGTTTTCTCTTTTTTATATTCATGATAACTTCTAGATCGTTATTTATTCTGCGTATTACCTCTTCATTTGTAATTGTATCCACTCAACTTATTTTTAGTATACGGCGGTAGCACCACATCTCAAAGCTTTCCCTCAACATCGTACAGCAAAGTACTGAATACATAACATTTTAACATTCTAGTTCGTAGATGAATACTAATATCACGATTACAAAATATTTTTTTATTTTTATAAAGGTAGTACACTGGCCACTGGATACTACGTGGTACATTTCATACAAATACTTTTGATCTGTACTAAGCTCCTTCAAAATACTTGCGGGAATCGTGGGTAAATTACCTTTAATTGGTTTGAACGCAACGACTGGCAGTTGGTCGCATTGTAATAACTGCTTACCAATAGGACCTGCAAATCCTCTAGGTCCAGAAGTATCTCCATCAAGATTGTGAAAAAGATGTCGAAGGGGTAGTTCATTTGCATGTAGCAGACATACAAACCACTGAAGTGGTTTTTGAAGATGTTCTTTTAACAGTTGTATTACACCCCCCTTAACGCCAGTATTTACGACTGTGCCGTCACAACCAATAGCTTTAATTTCTTGTAATTCGATTGAATTTTCTATTAGGAATTGAATAATGGAAGATTTGATATTTTCGGATGTACCGGACAACGGAGAAACATGTCCCAAATAGTTGCATCCTGGCTCCTGCACAAGTGTTATGTGTTCTTCCATGATCGTTTGACGATAAACCTTTGCACCATTTCTTACTTGAGCTAAAGTGTTGTCTTTGCTTTATCAAAGTAAAGCCCACGTAGGTTAATCGTCGAATGTTCTTGTAGTCTCTGAATATTGGAACGACATTTAAGCCTTTCTCTTCTAACTTTATTTTTGTCAATAACGTTAGAAGAGTCCGCTGATGTAATTATTCCTATATCGGTTAAAACGGCGGATGCAAAAGCAGAAAATTAATTTAGAAAAAAAAATAAAAATACTAATATGCTAAAAAATAACACTAGCAATTTTTTCATACTATTAGATACAACATTTCCAACTTTTATTTTTTCGATGCACCCTATTGATGAGGGTTCCCAAGTATTTGTATTTACTTACTTTTTCGAGTTGAGTACCGTTTATTGCGATACTAGTGTCATATATTGGATTCTTACTGAAGGTCATATATTTGTTTTTTTTTTTTTGACGTTCATCCTTATGCCGTAGTTACTACATATCTCATTATACTTTCAACTAGATGTTGTAGATCTTCCACTGTTCTTGCCATTATCACAGTATTGTCAGCATATCGAATGTTATTGATAACTTCTCTATTGACTATTATCCCTTTGTTTGCATGTGAGAGGCATATTCTTGGCATATTTGTTCGCTGTAGATATTTAACAAGAGCGGTGACAATATACAACCCTGTCGTACTCCTCTACGTAGTTTTATTTTGTCTGATGTTTGGTCTTCTATTTTTATATTAGTTCGCTGATTCCAGTACAGATTTAATATTACTTGTATGTCTCTGGTGTCGATGTTCTTACCTTCCAGGATTTCTTTGAGTTGATTGTGGCGTATTTTGTCAAAGGCATTTTCAAAGTCTATAAAGCAGGCGGTTACCTCCTGGTTAACATCTAGACATCTCTGTTAGGACGTTTAAGGCAAAGAGAACTTCTCTTGTACCTAATCTTTTTCTGAATCCCATCTGTGTATCGTTAATATCGATAACTAACTTTTGATGGATTCGGTTGTGGATGACACTTAGAAATATTTTAAGCAGATGACTCATCAAGGAGATTGTTCGATGATCTGAACATTGCTTTGCCTCAGTTTTTTTCGGTATGGTGACAAACGTAGACAGCAACCATTTTTGAGGTATTATTAAGGTATGAGGTATATCGGACTGGCCGGAGTCTATTTTGAGTCCAGATCAAATTTTTTGGCTCTTAATTTATATATCTTAAATTCTTAATCGATATCTTCCATCTCTCCGTAGTTTATATATTGTATTGATAAAAAATTATGCCTACAAGAGCATTTAACCGTTATATTAAATTTAAACTTTAATTTTATAAGTTGGGATCTCCTAATACCCCGGCCAGCCATTTATATCATTTAAAATAAATTCTAATAAAGTTATAATAATGTGGGAATGTGTAACAGATTAGTACCGGCTTTGAGTGTACTATTGTTTTATGTAAGGGTTTTATAGGTTTCAATGGGGAATACCCCGAGTTATTTACTTGTCGTATTTGTGAATACTGCATAAAGTTTTAAACTTGAGTTACGTTTCATTTATATCTAGCCAAAAGTTACGGGCTTTGATCAAAAGCTTTGACAAAATAGGTTTTGATCTTTCACGTTAAACATGGTCCACTCTAGACAGGATCCGAACCAGACATGGCAGATGTGCATACATGATACATAAATGGGGAAAGAATTCGTTTCCTCAATGTGACTGTGGGAATAACCAAACGATCGACCACATTATTGAAGAGTGTTCCACAAGATCCTATAATGGTAGCCCTGAAGAGTTCCTGTTTGCAACTGCAGAGTCAATTGATTATGATAATACACTTGATGTTTGTTTGTAACTATTTAAAGTTTGTCATATGCCTATATTACTAGTGTTTGTAATTTTGTTCTAAATATGTTGTAATTGCCATACGATAAATAAAAAAATAAATAAATAGCCGAAAGCAAGATGAACTTTGACGTTTACTGGAAAATGATGATCCAGAGATTGATATCAATGAGGATACAGCAAGTGATTTAGAAGATGAAGATGACGTAACAGAGGTAGAAGAAGAACATGACCTTAATATTAATCAAAGCATAGAGCAAAATAAAACAACAATTACTGACTCCGAAGGTTTACCGCTATATGTATCTAAAGATAGAACTGAGTGGTCAAGGTGGTCAAAAATTTCAAAAGTCAAACGCGCAAATGAAAATATTCGTAGACATGCTCTAGGACTTACAAATTACAGTGAATAGCATCACTGTAATTTGTAAGTCCTAGAGCATTTCTACGAATCTTTGCCTTTGCTAGTTTCACTTTTGTATTTTTTGATATATTTTTTGATATATTTTCAAACGGAATTCTAAACATAATTGTCATGAAAACTAATCGCAAGGTTTAAGCATATTACTATAAAGGAAATAGTGGAGACCCAAATAAAGCTAAAGTACATGTTTGCGTTGATTCTGTAGAGGTTCAAGCCTATAATGGAGTATTGCTTATATTTAAAGCTTTTAATGGATCGAAAAAGGCGATCGATATCCTTTGGTGTGACGATATTGCTTACTGTTGCTGTATCTGGAGATAGGTTTAAACAGATAACTTCATTTATACGTTTTGACAATTGTGAAACCAGACAAGAACGAAAATCAGTAGATAAACTGGCTCCAATACGAGATGTGTGTATTATTTTATTTCTAATTTTAAGAAATCACTTAACCCAGGCGACCATCTATGTGTAAATGAGCAGCTCGTGCCTTTTAGAGGTAAAGCACCATTCCGAGTTTATATTGAAGAGCAAACCTGGCAAGTAGGGATCAAAGATATAGGCTCTTGGGGACTACACTACTTTTTTATTTTAAACGTCCAAATTTATTTGGGTAAGTTTTTAAATTGACAATAAGAAATCAAGCAAATTTTTAAATCTATTAATTGTTAGGAAAACAAAGTCCTAATGCGAAAAAAGCTCAAGGACAAAGAGTTATCCTAGACTTGATAGACTATTTGGAAGGAGGGTTTTGGAATAACAACAGACAATTTTTTTACCAGTTTACAACTTGTGGATAAGTTATGGGAGAAGAGTATAACTCTATATGAAACTCTTCGAAAAAATAAAACGTTTATTCCAAAGCTGTTTATAAAACAGATTATTCAATTATGTTTGCTTTAAGAAAACATCGAACGTTGGTCGCTTATGGTCCAAAACCAAGAACTGCAGTCATCTTACTTTCAAGTGAGCATGTTAAGGACAAAATTGCTGGTGAAGAACACTTCTATAAACCTGAAATTATTCAACATACAAAATATATTACAACAAAACGAAAGGAGTCGTCGATACAACCCATAAGTTAACTAAAGAATTACGGTTCAAAGAAAAAGAAACCGTTTGCCGATGGCTATATTCTCTCATCTTATTAATATCACAGGTATTAATTCCTATAATATTTAAAGAATATATATACTTGGGACAAAAAATAATTCTTAATAGGGAAATTCAGACTGAAGAAATAAAAAGAAGAAGAAAGTTAGCTTGGGCAGCATTCGGTAAACTGAACTATATACTCAGAAATCAACAAATTCAATGACATCTTAGATCTAAAGTTTTTGATGCATGCATTATTCCGATATTAACTTATGCGGCACAAACATGGACAATTACAAAAAAGAATATGAATATACTTAGAGTCACTCAACACGCGATGGAAAGAGCAATGCTAGGTATATCACTTAAGGACAAGAAAACAATCACATGGATAAGACAGAAAACCAAAGTCACCGATGTGGTGCAAAAATTATTAAAGTTGAAATGGGAATACGCTGGAAATATAGCGAGGAGCGATCTAAACAAATGGCACAGATCAATTTTAACCTGGAGACCATACCAACACAAAAGACCCAGAGGCAGACCTCCTATGAGATGGACAGATGATCTGAAAAGGACTGCCGGAAAAAATTGGCTACAAGTAGCGTACAATAAAAAACAATGGAAAGGAAGACTTGAAGAGGCTTATGTTCAGATGTGGACGTGAATGGCTAGACGAAGAAGAAGAATTCCTATAAATTGTAGCTACTAAAATATCCTGATTTATATTTTGCGTAGAATGTATATTTTGGCACTGGGCAAGAAATTTCTAAAGGAATATGTTCTCAGACGTTATAACAATAAACACATCGAAAAAAATAAAAAAGCAGCAAAAAGTCATATGGCAGATATATTCCCAGATTTTTTAATATTATTGAGCCGAGTAGATTAAACAAAAAAGACAAGGGAGCTGTGCCATGTGTGTTAGAATAGAATATAATTTATTTAATCAATATACAAAAATAGTTTTGTTTTTGACAAGTCAAAGGAGCCAAAGAGTTACAGAGGTAAAGACAGAAAAACTAGTAAAATATGTGTAAATGTAACAATTTTGTGATAAAATAAATAAAAATTACTATAAAATTACATTGCAAGCCTTTATAATATCATGCTCTGGATAATTACCAGGATAGAGTCGGGCTATTCAGCTGTTTCAGTAGTGTCTAAATCACAACCGATCTAGTATTTCAAAATGTTAGTGTTATTCTTCTAAGTTTATGACAACAAACGTTTTTTTTTTTTGTTATAGATGGAGGGGTTGGTTAGAGAAATGCAGGATACGGAACATGGGGGCGTTCCCGTCAGAAGTCAAAAACTCTTTCTAACATCAATTCCTGCAGCTTTCATGGGTAAGTTTCATTGTTTTTTATTTAACTATAATGATTTTATCGAAAAACCATTTGTCGTGTTTAAGAGAAAATTTATCGATTTTGTAATTTTGGACATTAAGTAAACCAACGATAATGGAAAAAATATTTATTATGCCTCAATATATACTATCCTGTAAACACATTATTAAAAAATAATATCGACGAAAATACAAGGAAATTTAAGTAATTTGTATATATCATTATAAGCAATATCCTCAAATTTTAGCAGGGATTCTAAAGAAATATCTGCAGCTTACACAAAGTTTATAATTGGGAAAAAATTTTCGAATGGACAAACACATCTTGATTCCACATAACAAATACAAAAATAGGAGCCAAAACTGTTGTTGAAATAACGCATTATGAATGTAACAGGAGAAAACGAAAAACTCTTCCAAATAATAATAATAATATCCTGTGGGAGCTTTTATCAGTTCTTCTATCAAGCGCGGCCCCCTGCGAATGGAGGATACTTTTTGGGTATTTTTAGCATTCATGTCTAGATGGCAGGGTTACCTGCCTTGGAACAAAAACTGACAACTGGCAGTAGGTATAAAATGCATATCTATAAAAATGGAGATTAAATATTTATGTTTGGAGTTGCTGCCTCGAGATCGCCAGGGTACGTCTGGAGCTGGCGCTGGATGTGACAGCATGCGGGACGTAGGTGGCAGGGTGTTGAGGAGGCAGGCCCCTGTCATATAACTAGCTACAGCTCAACAACAAAAACCACAAGGGAGCTAAACAGTCACAAGAACTCCATTCGCTAAAGGTGCTGCGCTGGAACATCATATGAACTAAGTCTATAAATAAAAACATTTTGCGTTTCTATTACAAGGTGTCAAACGTCGGTGAGACTGTGAGACGAAGGTGAGAAACGATCGGCTATCGACAACACCTGTACGCCAAATTTTGCAGGTAGTACCTAGAGATTCAAGTATCTGAACAGCATATAGCAGATCAGTACCGGAAAATTATAAGAAATAATCTTATCCCAGAGACTAGACGCGAGACCATCAGAAGCGAAGTCGAACGGGAGATTTATAATTAAAGAGCTAGTTGTAGATCAAGTTCATAATTAAATCTTTAAGGATCAGATTTTTGAGCCTCTCATACAAGAAACTCAACCTGTTAATACGCAGCATAACAACTACGAGTTGCAGGATAACCTAATAAGGTAAATGGCACTTGCCGTACAAGAGTTTAATGAAACAAACCCACTTAGCAGACCACCGCTACCAAAAATAATTTCTTTTAAGCAACTAGGTATGATGTTACAATTTATGAACACAAGTCCTACGCAATTATGTCGTGGAAGCCCATACATTGTAATATTTGCCTATTCTGATTTACTGTGCAGCAACAGTCATTGCTAATGTTATGGGTATTAAGATCAGAACATGACGGGGTACTAATATCGAAAGGACAGATAACAGAGTTACTCCTTAGGAAAAAACGGCTGCTAATTGCTAAATAGAAGCAATATGTAGGGGCATTGGACAAATCACTGAATATTTTCGAGGAACAAGTAGAAAAGTAATCAGAAGAGCTGAAGAAATAATGCTAACCACCGACATACTCACAATATAATCCAGAAAACAACACAGCACAACAGTGCCTGGATACATTAAAACAACAACTTTCCGTTTAGTCTGGCCGACTAAGGAGA